>JAQFZQ010000304.1:0-37918 GCA_034696005.1 Glomeris marginata | reverse complement strand
GTGAACATGCATTGCTTTTACTTGTTACTTTTTGCTGTTACTTCCTTGCAGTTACTGCAAGTGTGAACCTAGCTTTACAGTTATCACTGCAGTACTTTTTTTGCAATAATAATTATTTGAAATGTTGGAAAGACTTTGTGGCCACCCTGTATTACTTTTATAATTAGTCAATAGCTTCAGTTTCACAGGAATTGCACTAGATATCTGTGGCAACTATCAACATTATAAAACATGTAGTAGCATTGTAATGGAATAATTATGATTTGAAACAAATCATGTCTTAAGACATCAGCAATATACTATTATTATGAATAATTCACAGAAAAATCACCACATTGAGGTTGGCATATTTTGAATTTTCTGAGCATCCTGCTATGAATCAACTGCTGCCAGTACAATTTTTTTGTAAGCAGCATATAGTCAGCAACTATTTATGCTGGTGACGTGATTGACACAATAAACATTACATCCAGTGATGCATTAATCATGTATAACACTTCCTGCAAGACTTCGAAGTTATTCAGGGAAGTTACAAAAACCAAAGTAATAATGCATGTGCCGTTCCATCATTGAAATCGATCTTGAGATTTTATCCCCAGTCAGTTCGCCTTTAAGTGCCCTGTCAAAGCCATTTCAAGCACATGCAACATATAAAAATGTATAAAATGTAGCCCATATTTTATCCAAAATATTATGCGGCAAACACATTTAACATTGGTTCAAAATTCTTGGCGTGGAAACTGTCTGCATGGCACAAAGACTGATTAAGGCTATGCCATGAAGAATGTTTTAAATTCCTCATGCCAAACTGTCAGATGTCTTTTTAAGAATTACTTGATTTAACCTTATAAACGTCAACGCAGCTGTAAATACAGGGTGGAACAAAAGTATTTGGTTTCATGGAATAACTGAGGAACAGCAAGACATATTTGTAAACGTTCACTTCATCCAAAAAGAACAATGAAGGTGACTTAAATGTGTTACTAAACGTGACCTTCAACTTCATATTCAAGGTCACATATATTTTAAATTGGAAAACAAGCATCGGAATGGACCACACCCATTGCAGACATGTAGCTGATCGACAACAAACAGTTTAGAATAATTTGTATGATTATCCAAGGTGAACACAGGGTTGCTACCAAACCTGTGAAGTAAATTTCACTGATTTTTCCAGGTTTTCCAGAGTGCTTACACAAACTTTCCAGAGTATATATATTCTACACAGATTAAATTTTGCAATCGGATACACTTCCCTGCAGTACACAGCATTGTTTACATGAAATTCAATTAGCATATACCATTGTTGCCCAGCTAGCTACGTACAAGTTTGCAATTGAATGATGTTTACTTGCAAAACTGATACATTATCTTTAAATATCTTAAAAATTGATGAATAAGTGGAATGAACCAACAAATTTCAAGTCTCATATGCTTAATTGGTATTTTGTTCCACAAAAATTAGGAGAGGAACAATAAAATCAATAAAGGAAATTATGTAAAAACAGTGTCAAAAATAAATACATCTTCCATGATTAAGAAAAATTCCAGTATATTTCCAGGATTTCAAGGATATCCGCTATCTGTAGGCACCCGTGCGTTAGGTAGCATTTCAATCATCCCCATGATATTTGTGGAAATGTTTTACTTGCGCAGTTTCCAGATATCTCTTATACCATTCCACCACAATGAACTTTTGTTCTACTCTGAATATAGTTAGTTACAATTAATATTAGAAAGTAATGTAGTTAATGCAATGACCATACTCTCATGTGCAGAAGATACTTGCTGATAGACAAACAGAGCCAGAAATCCCTCGGGCAAAATCACAACACATTGGTATCTTTGTTCGTGTTTCAGATGAGTAATTTGTTTTAATTGCTATTTATTATTAAAATTCAGCATCAACTGCCATGTTAACAGTATAATACTCTCGATTCAGCTTGGCAAACTACAGTGCAAGTGATTTTTTCTTTCAGCTGCAATTTGTTACAGTGTGTCCTCACATGTACACACTTCCTAAACCGGCCTACAACATTGCATATAAATTGTAAGTAATGGTTGGGAGTAGATGTTGCACGGATATTGTTAAATTTCTTCATTTTACGAATAGCTACATCGTAATTTACATTGCAGTCGTGTAAGGGGAGTGATTTATTTGAGGGAATTAATAAAACTACGCCGGGATGAAGCCGTAGACCAATTTCCTTCACATTGTGTCAATGCCTTTTTTTACAGTTTCTATAGCAATGCCATGAAAGGTTGAAAGCATCAATAAATTGAGGTTGAGATAACGGCCATTTTAATGTTGCACGATGCAGATCGTGTTTCAAATTCACAGTTTCTTTTATTATGTGTTACGTCAAAAAAATGTCACTTTTATTGCATTATGTCTTTGTGTGAAGAGCTGCAACTGAGGTGCAAAACATTTCATGCTCGCTAATGAGGGAATTTAAATGAGATGCATGGAAAGTAATCCTATTTCGGTGATCATTTGAGCCCTCTTTGCAAACCCTCAACTGACAATTTTGAATGTACCCTACTGTTAAAAAAAATGTTTTCTACATTTTTGCTATAGTAGTCTTATCCTGATGAATGGAATTCAGATTATTTGAATCAGTCATCATTTTCAATACATATAGTCAATCTTTAAAGGGACAGTGAACCCACAAATAATTATTTTATACGTTGTGCACAAAAATAAACTATAGAAAGTTTGTATAGGAAGTTTTTCTAAATTCGCGATAGTTAACGAGAAATTAAATAAAAACCGTCCTAAAAGGGGCGCGGTTTCTCAGTTTGTCCTGGTCAGGACACCAATCGCGTTATAGAGTGCAAATCGAAGTATATAGCCCCTATATAGAAACAGTATTACATTTAATTCTAAAAAACAATAGGATAAAACATGATGTTTATTAAAATAGTAGGCTTTTATTTGACAATTAAAACAATTACATTTGTTTCAACTTCTTTTCAAATTTGGCATATTTTATTTTTAGAATTGTTTTAATATACTACCTATTATTTTCTTACAGTTTTGTATTCAAACAAACTCATTTAAATTGCGGTCAAAAATGTATCATATTGATAAAAGAGCTGATAACAACAATGAGGCCATTTCCATGAACAGACTTTCCTGTAGGAATGTGATGTAACCATTAGCAACAGTAATTGTGATGTCACAATGTCCAGCATGCAAGATTGGGCGGGGTGCAAGCAGGACATTGTGTGACGTCACAATTACTGTTGCTAATGGTTACATCACATTCCTACAGGAAAGTCTGTTCATGGAAACGGGCTCATTGTGAATGATGAATACTGGGGGCAGTACTGTATTTTAACTTGGAAGAAAAACATGGTTTGGAAGATGTGTTAGTAAGTGAAATATAAACACAAAATAAACTATTCCTAATAGTTTACTTCAACAGCATTTTTTATTTTTTTCTACAAAATTGTCCCGTTTTAAATATATTTTTCCATTGTAAAACAAGTATTTCTAACCTGTTTTTGTACGAGCTGTAAATACCCATTTCTAAAATCTCATGAGGTGTTACTTTACTTTCCACTTTGAAGTTAATATGAAGGCAGGATTGTGCATTTACGAAATAACATCTTAATTGGATTATTTTTCAAAGAGAATAAGGATCGCAGATAGTAATTATAGAGTTATGCTTACATGTAACATGTCCATGTGCTTATGTAGACAATGTTATTCAAATCCCAATATAATGGACAGCTTATAGTGCGCCAAATTGCTTTGAACATGATGCAAAGAGCATCATATATTGAGTTCTGGGGTTGCATGCATTGTTTTTTTAATGACAAGTCTCATGTTTTAGTTTTTGTACATGCATGCTATTTGTACCTGTGCTTATTTTTCTTTCAAAAAACCATATTATAGCAGTCTAATTATAATTAAGTCATGCTCTACAACCTCCCAAGACATTTAAATGTGGCCATAATTCGTAAAATTCCCAAAATAGCTGGATAATTAACACCTGGAAATATATAACACAATAAAAAAAAGTATATTACTTGTCTACTAAAACAGTATCAAGGATAAAAATGAACTCAAAATGCCCACTTATGCTGTGTACGTGAGAATTTATAGGAAAAAAAAACAAAACAAACAGCGAATGTCACAAAAGGTTTTTCTGTTATACTATCCGTTTCATCAACATAATGTTTAGCAAACTGATGTTTTCATGTAGAATTTAATAGCCTCTTATCTGTTATACAATACAAGACCAAATGAGAACATATGCTTGAAAAGTATAAGTGAATGTTGCCAAACTGCCTCCTGAGACAAGATGGCCGCCATTTAATAGCAAGCTCAACATGCTCTACCAAATAAAGGGGTATATATGCTCCTACCCTACAATACTTTTTTTCCATTCTGGGTGTGAAATATACATGTGGGGTGCCATATCTGCGCTCATAACAACAGATAACATCGCACCTCATTTTCACTTTGGGCAAACCGCTGTAAGATAATGGCAATGTATATGTCACTATATACATATTAAATGTACGAATGCGCAGAAAAATACCTACTTTGATTTTTAACACAAGCTATAGCTTTTGAACAACGTGTACAAGTATACAATGCTAATACATATATATTCTTCAAAGTCAATCTATCTGCAAATGCAATGTAAGTTCAGTTTCCGCCATTACTTAAAGGTGAACTGACAATATACCATATATATTATAGGTCACACCATTGATTTCCTTGTGTGTGAACAATCCCCAACAGTGATGCCAAGGCATAGCTATATATTCTGAACTTTGTTAAACAACTTTTAGAAAAAATTCTGAATATCGCCAAATGCATTTTTGTTAAAATATCTATATAAACGTAAACTTTCAGTATACGAGGGCTGTCCAAAAAAGTATCCGACTTTATTTTTATTCTCTGTTCGCAATTATAATTTAATCATGAAACTTGGCAGAGGATTAGAAGGGACATTCAGGAGTATGTGTGTTTTTTTACGACCTTGCAACACGTACGGTTGCATCAGTGGAAGATGGATAGCGTTGCTGTCCAACACATGTTCATACCGTGCCTATATTATTTATTAATTATTAATTGATAACTTCCCAAAGCTTATATCTATCAATTCCAGCAATTTCAGTTTAGACAAGTTCTAGAGTACCAATAATGAAAATCATCTCTTCTGTTCTCAAAACAATTATATTCACTCGTCTGATTATAGCTATCAGATGAATCCAATTGCAATTCCCATTGCCATCCCAGGCTGAAACGATTTAATCGATCGATGCCCGATCAACACCAACTAAATGACATCGAATTTTTGGGACTAAGTCCACAAATACAACATGTCATTCACCGAGATTTTGACAAAAACCAACAACTTTGAACGTCAAAACAAAGTCATTTGACATTGTGCTGCTATATTTGCTCGGAATGCACATACTCTACCCTGAAAAATGTGCTTCAATTTTGTTAGTTGCTGTCAGCATGGTGTGCTTGTCAATATGACATTGATGAATGATGTCTTTTATCCGTTGCTCAAGTGTGCGACGTCTTTGAAGTTATTCAGTTGGTATTGATTGGACATCATTATCAAGCCAAAAACCACTTGCACGGATTCTGCAGGCATTATTCAACACACCAATTAAAGTACACCCTCAAAAAATATCCAATTAATATTTTGACTATAATGAGTGAGAATATAGTCTGCTTATTGAGAGTTGAATCTAAAAGGTCACATGCTTAAAGGTGAACTGACAAGGTTTTGCAACATACCCTGAAAAACTAGCATTTGAGTGCCACTAATTTAGGAACATTGAAAATTTGAAGCCATTTGAAGCATTATTATTATTTAGATTCACATCTGTGGAGTGTACGGAGTAGTATATTGTGAGATACGTACACTGAAGCGCCATTGATAAACTCTGCCATTGGCTGAAACAGCAGAGGCGCTTGTCCTCATTGGCTGAAAATTAAAATTTTGCACAAAACAGGATACTGTGACACCAGCACGGTGACACCCCTCTTTAACTACTCGTAACTTTTTGTAACAATTTTTAACAAAAGTTTTGTTTGAGCCAATCGTTTTATTGGCAACAATTCTATAGAATTGTACACTTTCCAGGGTATGTTACAAAACCTTGTCAGGTCACCTTTAATGCCCGGACTAGTCCCATTTCAACAGTGTAAGAGGGGCTTACACAGAAGGAGTTTGTATATTGTGGGATGGGTGGCTTCTTGGAAAATACACCCCATATCTCTGTACTCCCCTCTCCATCGTTTCAAATGGGACTGGTCCTGCCATGAAACAGAAAAAGTTTGACCTTTTAGATTCAACTCTCACTAGACAAACTATACTTTTTATTTCTGGAGTAAGCAGCCAATACGGTTTTTGCATTTTATTCCAACAGCCAAAACGCAGGTTAATAATTTTTCGAGGCTGCACGCGCTTCAATTGTCAACATCAACCACATGTCAGATTTCGGTGTTATCTGGGAGGACTGTATACATTTATCATGGATACGCCTTCTCGTTTCACTGAACACATTTCAAGATTTACACACGCATCCCCGAGTTTCCTCACCAGGATCATTACGTTGAGCTGGCAATTACTGCACGTTAAGGGGATGTCAGAAACGGTTCCACTTTGCAACCAAATCAAATAAGAGCAGTGATAGTGCGGTCGATTCAAAGTGGCTGATGATCTTGTAAGCCACAAACACGGAACTCGCAGCTAAAATAATTGGAGATGTGTATAGCTGCTGTCGTCACCATCAATTCACTCAACTAGTAATGGACGAATTAATCGAATCGACAAAAGACCCTCTTCAAATTCACAGCTGTCGCACGATAACGTGGATATAAGTTTCATGACATTTTTTGATGCCCCGAAGTTTCATAATTAAATTAAAATGCACTGACATATCATATATATATTAATTAATCACTGTGGCTGTTAATAAACGCGAAGAAGTGACACAAATTAACTGAGATGGCTTGAATGTGCTGGTGTGCGAGGGGAAAGAATCTCTTTGCTTACACATGTTTCTGTTTGTCACTCAAAGGGTTCAAAAATTGGGAACTGTATGGCAATGTCAGTACCAGTTTGGCACATTTCAGAGAATACTGTAAATATAAATCAATGGTAATAGCCATCATTTAGATTAGAAGTGTAAATTGTGTGTTATGGTATTTCACATGATCCGTTTGGAAATGTGATCAAATATTATAAATAAATTTTAATATATGAAATAATAGCATGAACATGCAGAATTTGTTATCTAATGGATTCCCACATTGATCTGATGGATTCCCACATTGATCTGATGGATTCCCACATTGATCTGATGGATTCCCACATTGATGTGATGGATTCCCACATTGATGTGATGGATTCCCACATTGATGTGATGGATTCCCACATTGATCTGATGGATTCCCACATTGATGTGATGGATTCCCACATTGATCTGATGGATTCACACATTGATCTGATGGATTCACACATTGATCTGATGGATTCACACATTGATCTAACTGATTCACACATTGATCTAACGGATTCACATATTGATCTGATGGATTCACACATTGATATAATGGATACACAAATTGATCTAATGGATTCACATATTGATTTAATGGAGCCTTGATCTAACAGAAGAACATTTTGATCTAATGGACTAACATCTTAATCTAATGGATTCACGTGTCGATCAGATGGATTCACGTTTTAACCTAATGGATTCACATTTTCTTATCCATATATAAAAGTTGATCAAATAGATCAGCATAAATTCCCTAAGCGATAATTCAAACTGGTTCTCCATGAAATTTTATCTATCCAATCCTGTTCTTCATTAATAAACTAATCCTATGTTCAATTATTACAATAGTATCTACTTCATCTTAAATTGAGATAGACAAAATAACACATTACTTTGCAAACTATAATAACAGTGTACCTCATTATGTGCAGAATCTAATTATGCATTCAGTTCCCTTGAGTACGTTTTACTAAAACTACACTCAAGCATGACAACTCCAATCTTGTAACTCGACTGTTGCCAAGTCTAATTGTATACCAAACTCCTAATTTGAGGTAAGCAAATTTTTCCATTTGGGAGTCAATGTTATTAAACTCTGTTAAATTGCGTTAAAAAATACATTGCTTGCACGTTAGTAAAGCCGAACTCATTTCAGCTTGAATACTGTTTTTTCTAATGCGAAGCACAGCGATCCAATTAGTTATCTAACTTAATTTCTACTCAGCCTTCTAACTGCTAGTAAGATACAACATGTAATTAATTGCATTAACTTTACAAAAACAGAATTGAATCTAGGTTATAAAACTTCGTAATAGGATGTTATTTTGAATAGATGGGATATAAATGCACACTTAACTACAATAACCTGTCACTACCTATAATACACATAAGAAAATTAAACTGATGCAAACTTTTGAATAATTATGCATCTATATTTTCATGGTGGGGGCAATTCCAAATTTACTTAACAAACTAGTTTTTTCTGTATATGACACTTCGTGTTAAAAATCTTATTAAGAAGTTTCCTACCTGTTCCGCAGTGAACAGTGCCCATTTCTATTACGCCACCTGGTGGACAAATGTTGAGCATCACAACCTGCAAATACACAACAATTAAAACTGTTAGAAAAATCATAAAAAGTTTAATATAGTTTTTTGAGGAGCACCAAAATTACTCTTAGTAAAAATATGATCACAGGTAAATTAATTATTATAGCGAATGTTGAGTTCAAGTTGCGAATACGTGATTTTGTGTGTGAAATACGAGTAGGTATTGATGTAATTGCTGTAAAACCTCAAATTAAAATGATCAGTGCCAATTAAAGTTTAAAGACATTCTAGAACGCGAAGCAAATACAATTCATTCACATTCCAAAACTTTTAAGACTGGAGTCTATTAAATGTATTTCAACAATAAGTCAATACCTGCTCATCATTTTTGACAACAAAATGTTTTCTTACTATTTGGGACATGATCTACAACTCTCAAATTGGAACACGTGCATTCCGAGCGCGGTTTCAAAGATCGAGCACCAATGACCTTCAAGATGCCGTTCAAGGTCATCTAAATGACATTTCCTGATTGCTCGCAAGTGACTTCCAGATAAAAGTGGCATTCTTCTTGCCACACTCGCAATGGTTTGCTAAATAAACGCCTGGCAATCCTCTGCCTCATGCTGTATAATATAATTGAACATTCCACTGGCAATCAATAATAATGTTGTATGTATTAGTAATAATATACAAGTGTTTTTCTTGCTCGAAACTGAGAAATGCACGTGTCTAAGCAAGTCTATAAAGAATACTTAAGAGTTTATTAATGTTCAATGCGTAAAGAACATTAATGTTCTTATAAATAATACATACAGCGTTTTCAGCTATTTTTGCACCTGAAAGTTTTGCGAATAATTGTTATGTATTGCCGCTATAAATTTGATCCACAATGTACTTCTGGAAGGTGATATGTGTATTTGTGTGTATTTATGCACGCCAACTCTCTCGGTGGTTATGGTAAATAGCACCAACGTCTACACTTACATTGATCTGCTCCTAATCTACATGCAATTGCTAGCACAGACATAGAAATGAGCAGTGTATTGAATTTCAATTCGCTGCACGCTCCATATGCGCATGCGCGGTACAAAAAACTTTCATGATTGAATTTCTATATATGCTACTACTGACAAAACTGCATGATCAATGTTCGTCGACTCTGGCTCATGTATATGTAGGGTATATTATACAAGCTTAATTTTTCAGCAACATCCACGTACCGTACGTAAACATATTTATTTGTATACACTGTACTCTATTGATCCATAAAGCCGATCAATTATATGATACGGTTACATTGCTACATAATGCAGATATTGAATTTTATATTTTCATGTAGCAAGGAATTATTAAGCTCTTGAAAATGCATCATGGGAACTTTTTATGATATAGGTACAATAAGAATTTGTGAGTTGAGGACATCCTTGAAAAATTTCAATATGCGTTCAGAAACAGATCCATGGTTACATTGCAATATGAACATGTTTGTCCTAATAATGTAAACTTACTGCTATTTTTAGATCAACGAATTTTATGAAAATGTTACTGTGAGTTTGGCCATAACAGCGAGTTTGGCCATAAAACCGATTTTCTCCGGTCAATAACGTGTTTTTCGAAAAACAACCGTGAACATAAAAGAACCGCTGCGTGTCAAAACGTATTTGTAACTAGTTTTGGTTACGTTAGGTTAATTAGTTTTCGTTCGGTAACCTATAACGCACAGTTTCAAAATTATAGTTGTGAGGTCTAATGAGTGCGACCATCTGGTTGCTTCTATTGGTCAGATCCATCACACTCTGACCACGCCTACTCACCAGTAAGCGGTATTTCGCTGTGTATGGCATGCCATTGTTCCAGTAGAACATTAATACCCTCCGTTATTATAATAGCAAACTAAAATTGACCTTTTCCATATACGCAGTGTTCTGCAATTGGCTGGAAAAAAGTCCGAAAAATGGAGTCCGTAGCGAGAAACAATGTTTTCAGCCAATCAGATTGCAAAAATTACCTCACTACAGCCTCCATCTTGGCAATGGGAGGTGCTTACTGAAATTGGTCAATTAGAGTATGTTGCACAAGTGTTAAAAATGTAAATTATTTCTATACTGTACATTTCAGAGCACCTTATAAAATAAAAACCTTGTAATTTCACCTTTCTAATTTTAATTAACAATAATGGTATGGATATTTAAACTCTGGGATAGCTAGTACATTAAAGAATACATTCTATTTGAAACTAGGGAAATAAGCACTTTAATCTTACTGAATCCAATCGTTATGCAGGGTTTTTATGAATTTGTACAAGATAAATAACAGCAATGATAAAATGATTTAGAACCTATACGTTGTATGTGTGATGCATTGTTATGTCTAAGCTGAGCAGAGTTCTACACATACATATACAGTTGTTTGCAGGTTCCATTCAACAGTTAATAATCTGTCAACATGGTATACCATACTTTGCACAATCATGAACTCATCCATGAAATGAATGCAAGTGAAAATGTTCCATATTTTTCATCAGCACATATGCAATGTGTCATGCTACAACGAGCTTTTCAGTAATACTTCACTGATGGTGTCACAATTTATGTATGAATGCATACATTTGTAATGCACGAAAAATATGAAACAACATAATGCATGTATTAGTTACAGTATGACCTACAATTTGCTATACAAACTATCTACGCCCTAGTTATAACCCATGCAATATTATTTAAAATATCTTGGTTAAGCAATTTTCAAGATTAGGAACATTTTGTTGGGGGTGTCAGAAATAGTATTCTATGATGTGGATAAAGCAATATCTTGCAACATATGCAACAAGTAAACTTCCTAAAAGTTTTTAGGGTTTTCCGGTAATGTAAGCCCTAAGTGCTTTTATAAAATTTTACATTTTGAAACATGGATTTTATCCGTTTACTTCACCTCGGTATATCATTACTCACGTGCTGACTTGCATCTTACATTTCCATTGATCCAGTCTATTAATATACAGTATGGTACAGTGATCAGAAAGACTGAAGGCAGGGTTAATCGCAAGGAAATGCGTTAAATCTGATATTTCATCGGTGAAAATGTCGCACACTTAATTAAATCGTTATTATTAAAAGTTAATGTAGCATTTGTATGGTTCAAACATTTTCTGTGTATAATACTGTGCGGCACTGCAAGCATGATTACACTCCTTATTTTTAGTACATTAATTTAAATACATTACAATAAAATCTGTTGTTCATATAGTAAATTTGTTTCCTCATATTTCAGTTTTTTAGATTAAACTATACTCATCATACTCATACAATTTTGTGTAAAGGAGCAGTATTTTGTCTTCAGCATTACAAACCATTGTCATTATACCAAACAGTTCTCTCATTTCCTTATTAATATTGATTGCAAATATAGACAGTGTATTGTTGTATAAATATACTTTGATAATCCACTATTAAATAGTGTAAGACCATTTTATCAACAAAGATAAAAAATGCAGGGTGTCTGCTAACCTGATATTCCTGATAAAGTCATTATTTTTGACATGGTCATGATATTTAAGCAAATGAAATTAATTTTATACTGGTCTTAAGAAATATGCATCCTTTTCAAATCAGTATGCTATATTGCAAAGATACACACAGTCAATTCATTCACAGAAATGTTTTTGAGTGTTCAATTTCTGGTGTTCATACACTATATGAAAATTGAAATAACTGTTCGTATAAATGTGTTTTATCAGACAAGTCGTGATATTTTGCTAATTATGGTCTTGAGTATCCTGAAAGTCATGATATTTTGGATTTGAATACCAGTCCCTTATGGAAAAGTCATATCAAATTCATATCAAACTCTATCTGGACCCCCAGATCCAATTAGATTAAATTCATATCAAAAATCGGGTGCCATGAATATCCGATCTGTTGAAATTACAATTTAAACATATCCAATTTTGCACGTCTAATTGCCAGCTGTGTAGCTAAATGGATCTGTACCAGATCTGTTTTACAACTTCAGATCTGAACTGGTGTCAGATCTACAGATATTAGATCTGAGGCCAGATCTGACTTTACAATTCATATCTGCACAGGAGAAGCTTTTCCATAAGGGGTGGACACCCTGAAATAATAAGTCGATATTAAATTTGTATTATGGGGGTAACCTCTATTTGTAAGGAATATGAAGTTTTCAGAAAAGGAATATTAAAGCACTCCTAGTACTAATTTTTAATGGTAGCTGACCGTATACAGTATATATGAGGTGAAGTCAAAAATGATGGGATGTTTGGAAGTAATTGGCCCACAAATTGAACCGCTCCTTCCACCGTTAAACCAAAGTGTTACGCAAAGGTTAGATGTCAACTATCAAACCACGTTGCTGCTGGAACCGTCCTTGTGATGAATTCTGGACGAGTTGCTCATGATTGGCAGCAATTTCTTCTCTATTATCGATCGGGAATCAATAATAGTGTGGGGTAAGTAGCGCATGCGAGTGAGCAAGTTTTTACGATTTTTATGTGCGTGCCTATACCATGAAACATTTTTGTGGACTACTCGGAATGAAAACCAGTGAGGCCGACCTTTAAAATAAGGTCCCTGTGGCGATCATGAATTATTAATATCACACGAGTTACTCTATACCTAATGGAGAGAGCCCCCTGCAAAATGGCGACCAAAATTTTTTCCTTCTCTCACTCACAACTTCGCTTTAGAGCATCACTTGCTCTTTTTCTTCATTTCCCAAACGTCAGGTGGTAAAATTACCCACGGGATTCAAGGCAACAGTGCAATCGCTATAGCTTTCTTCAAAGTGGGTTTCAAATATACAAACAAATACAAAGCACAGTGGGTCAGTTGTCCAACTGTTCAGCTAGATGCTGTCAGTGTTCTGCTTATATCAACAAAATTGATGATCCTTTACGAGACTTACATATCATACGAATAGTAGTTTCAAGGTCGCCTTCGATGTTATTTGCTTTCTAACCCATAAACCACTTGGTGGAATAGAGTACCTACTATTCCCCCAATTCCTTTATGTGAATTTCTATGCGAATAGGAATTGCAGTGAAGCCAAACGTAAAATGTGTAGCCATGCAGGCAAGGTGGCTGTAAAAAAAGACTGATATTACAGCATTGTGCCTTCTATATACAGGCTGCATGACCCTATTATGAGATAAACCCTAAAAGTTTGATGGTCTGAAAGGAAAAGTGTATCCCCGATAATATATTACTTGTTGGAGTTTTCTTTTTTAGAAATTCTAGTTACCTGATTTGCATTTATATTAGACAGCAATAGGCACATGCAGTGGTAGTTAGTGAGATGGTGATCAGGAGTAAAAGGTTATTTTGTGTTCAGTAATTTTGAGCAGGGTATACATTTAAAAAACTAAAACTTAGTATTCCAGACCCGCCATTTCATCCAGTTTGCAAATAACTTCTTCCTTTACATACAAATGTTGAAATTGTGAAGGAACCATTTACTGAAAGGATTGCTGGGATCAACATAACCACGACATAACTCATTGGATCAACTCTAGGAACAGTAGCTAATGAAATATTTTATTATTGACTGAATAAATATAATGTTATAACGTAATGTACAGGGTGGCCACAAAGTCATTCCAATATTTCAAAAAATTATTACTAAAAAACAACTGCGTTGATAACTGTAAGGCTTGTGGCAAATTAAAGAGGTACCCTTTAAGTTTTTCCCCCCCATTTTTCAAAGTACTTGCTAAGTTGAATAGGAGGCGCTGCAATCGCTGGAACTGAAAATGGCGTCAGTGCAGAAGGCACAATGTGCTCTATGGTATCACAAGACGAAATCATCATCTTTCGGGTGTAATTTTCAAGAATTAAATTATGAAAAATTACGTTTCTAAAAGGGCTTTTTATGTACTTTAATGTAGTGGCAATAAGATTGGGAAATATTGAATACTTTTTTAAAACAGCCGTTTCAAAATCGCCCATTATTCTGCCCCACCCTGTACAAGCGAATTCTTAGAACTAATAATATTAGTTTGTCAATTTCTTCTGCCTCTCGATCCAATGAAATAGAAATCGTATTTTCCAATACCTATAGAAAAATGTTCAAGTTATGCTAATAATAAGATTGCATCATGATGCAGTATAGTTTGTGATTTTGCATTCAGTATAACATCAGAATTTTTGAATTTGAAACACATGCATATTATAGTTGACTACTTGTTCAATGTTGCATCAAACCCATGTTTCCTGCACATTATACTCAAAAATCCAAAAAGAGCAACATTAAATTTTACATATCTTTGCGTTTGGAAAAGTTCCTAGTTGCTGTACAAACGGTTATTGAATCGGTGATGCGTAAATATGAATAACTTAGTATTGCAAGTAGTTTGATGTAATAATACTTTGCTCGAAACGCTCGAAAGCAGATCAAGTCGTTCAATCATATCTAATTTGATTTGATTTGAAATGTATAACTAAGTACAAATACAGCATATTCGATGTGACATCACTCAAAAATTTGAATATCAAGTAACAGAACAAAAGGTTTCATATATCAATGAACCGTATGGGGTGTAACTATATGGTGCATGCCAACCACAAAATGTGTTCACAAATGTGCAACAGAGATGGTGTATGCGCAACTCCTTCGGCAAAAGGTGTTTCCACCCTGGAAGATGTTTTGAAGTTATACTTCTTTATCGAGGGTAACTCCGAATTGTTTATGTCACGAAATGCAAATTATATGTGTTACAACACAGCTCTCCCCTCACCTAGCATCCACTTGTTTATTTAAAAAATCTGCAAAAATTACTGCACACACGTCATACCATACTTCATGCCGGTATTTTTGTTTTCTTCAATAACTAATTCCTTTCACACAATTTAGGATAAAAACCCCAATTTTGACCCTGTCCACCCCCTCTATCTCCCACACTGTTGCAGGAAAAATTCTGAAAAAAATTATGCACCTCACTACTTCATCACACATCAACAGCATTTTTTAGTTTTTCTATAACAGCCATTCCTAACATTAAAATCAATAACGCAACAACCCAACAAAACATGTCACTGTCCATTTCTAAGGCTCCACTCGTAAATCTCGCTCCCCCTGTGCTGCACAAAAACTGCACAGCTCAACATTGAAATTCGCAAAGTTTAACTTCCCCTCACATAGTTTTTTCTTCTTCTAAATGTGTCTAATAATTTTGTTTACACATGTTTTAATAAGGTGCAACTACTCAAGTCCTATATTATTTTATAAACATACATTACAGTGCTAATTAATGTTTATGGCATCAATATACCGAAATTGCAACCACCTGTGCAATAATATTCTGTTAGCATTGCAAAATCGAAAATTTCAAGGTTCGCAGCAGGAATAATATTATCATAGGGAGAACTTTCACAAGATATTTACATTTAGATAAAGAATTTTTAACATTCCCACATCTATTTGCCCTTCAGAAAATGCAAACAGCACTCAGGACTACATTACATACATTACAGGCGAAAGCGAATATTTCAAAGTCATGCATGTTAAATGTTCTGGATTAATTGAATTTGTATGAAAAGTTTATTTTGCAGATCACGTTGCTTATTTGAAGAAAAACCTTCTGCCTAAATATCATGTAATTTGCCAGTTGGGAACCGAGCAAGCAGACAGTGGCGCATGCAAATGTCCAAAGATAGGAACGGTATAACATAATAAAATATGTAGACTCATTGCTTATATAATAAAAAAATGTTAATTAACAAAACGTGTAACATGCATATTAAACCATGTTTTAAAATGTTATCTTACATGTGAGTTTTTCGTGGCCCTAGGAAACAAGGTTTTTTTTAAAGATCGGGTAATGGTAGTACAGCCAGTGTATTGGTTTCATAGCATAGTCAGTAATGGCGGTGCGACACCTGCATTTTGAGCGTTTATTGTTTGTCGAACAAATTAAAATTTGGCATCAAAACAGCTTTGAATTTTTAAATAAATAACGGCTAATGCTTTCTGAATAGCCCACATGATACAGAGTGTTTCCAAACTATCTGTACAACTTGATGTGGGTGATAACACCACAAACATTTTTCACCAAATAATGTGGGGTCTCAAATGCCCCCTTTCACTGCTGGTCTCTGTCCTTTCCATTGGGTGTTACATACATGAATGGACCACCAACAATTGTAAATGTCCCCTGGCAGAGAAAGGGGGCATTTGCGACCCCACATTATTTGGTGAAAAATGTTTGTCATGGTGTCCGCTATCACCCACATGAAGTTGTACAGGTAGTTAATAATCCTGATACTAACGGGTCATATACACAGGCAGAGCGCACTATATAGTGTTTTAACCTGGGGCCCTATCCTCCTATCAATCCCCAACCTCGCAAGTAAGCGTGCTAACCCGTTGTCCGTAGACCCATATGGGTTGCAGCGCAAGCATATTTAAGTTGTACAGGCAGTTTAGGAACACCCTGATCTTGTCACTGGACAGAAAGTGTACGTGAGAAGCAAATCTGAGTTTGATTAAATTATTATGGCAAATCAAGAAGACGCCACAATTTATGAAGAATTTACTGTCTGATATTTTAAATAAATATTATACTGGGGTTGAAAGCAGGTTTAATAATTCACATGCCCTCTCCACATTTCAAGCTGGATAGATTATTAAAAAAAAGTATATTTTATGCAAGGGATACGTTTTCAAAACAAAGAGATATTTCAACTGACATGAAACATTTTACTTGAAATGATGTTTACTGGGATTTCTAGCATGAAAACTTCATACTCGTGTATCCAAGTGAAATGTTAGTATAATGTTGCGGAAATAACACCAGGCATCAACTTGTTTATCTGTTGCACTGTACATTAAAGTCATTGGCGTGAATAAACTGAAAATGTACAGAAAAATGTAAAAGTTTGTCCTTAATTTTTTAATTATCTTCTCTAATGTTATCAAATAATAATAAAAAAATAATCTAATGATTTATTATCAATGATTCTGTATTACTGCATATGGATAACAATGACGTTTCTGCTACCGTTTCTGCTACCGCTCTAACACATTTTTGTGAATTTTTTCCGGGTGAAGTATTGCTTTGAAAATTCTCATACTTTCGGAAAGTATACCAAACATCACAATAAACTTTCAGAAAAGCTTAGACAATAATTAAAAATACGATAAATTGCCACGATCCTTCTTTAAATCTTACACATTAAATGATGGCTGCTTTGGTGTTTACATTAAATTTTCTTTTAAATCTGCTTCCAGTATATTTCTGCTCTGTTTTATTCCGAATACAAGCTCTAAAATGTTGCTTCGTAGCATGTTGCCCCTGCACTGATACAAGTTTGTGGTGCAGATGGAGGGTTGAATGTATTTTATGGATAACCAGAAATGCAAAACAATGATACCACTGTTGCCATTTCGCAGAAAACTAGACATCTTTTCGCAGCTGTTGCATCTATTTAGAGCATCTGTATAGCAAAAACTGCTTTCTTAATTATCAAGCTTAATAATGGAAGATTGCATGCACAAACAAGGAGTGTCCTATTAAATGTTTTATATTATTAGCTAACCTTCAAGCTTACAACATTCTCCGTTTAAACTTGACCACCCGTACATGCCGACCACCCCGAGTCAAGAATTATATAATTTTATTTATAAATGTGTATTTTTCTTCCGCATTACTTTAGGTTATGGATTTGTTTCATACAGTTTTGTAACTTTCATTTTATTTGTTCCCAACGAACTCTGCCACAGCCTTAGGACGCAACATATTTTTTGTAACTATATTTAACATGCACAAATTGCAGCTCTTATTATTTCTTAAATGGGGCAAATGACATTATTCCCCAAACACTGATAAGTGCAGGTCATCAACCTTTTCTTAGCTAGACTGCATAAACCATAGCATAGCATGAATGATTGATATCTATTTGCAAGTGTAAAATTGAAATTATTTATGCAAGCCCTTGCATAAATTTGCATTATTCAACAATTCCGCATTTGCCATGCATGTATACCACAAAGGAATACGCTTCAAAACGCTGTATGCTCCAATTATAGGTATGAGGTGTTTGCAACAAGCACAGTTTATAAAAACCTTGTTTTAGTAGGATGAAAATGAAACTTAGCGAAGTTAAAAATAAGATGGAATAAAAGTCTGTGGCTGCATTCAATCTTCAGGCAAAATAATGATGTAAGGTTTGAATGGAAGTTGTTTAGGTCAAAATCTAATACACCTGACTAGTATTATAAACTGACTTGGCAGGTCAAAATATGATAATCTTTGATTATATTCGGCCATAATCCAGAGACTCTTAAAATCATGATTTGGATTAAAGATTTAATGCAACCAGTGTATAATCTCAATGTAAATTACACCCATATATTGTAAATAACGCAACTAAATCAATTTGTGAAGTGGCAAAAAGTTTTCCTTATTTAGAACAATACGTTAATTCGAGTATCCATTAAACAATGTTGTTCAAGTTTTCATTCTTAAGCTTAAAATCGGTACGGAATATTATCTCACTTCATCTGATTTTAATTCTATCGGGGTATAAATGAAAATACTGTACCTACTAATTATGGTTTTTGCAGTACAAGTCGTTAAAAAACTAAGTTTTTGGGTAATAATAATATTTATAAATTGACATGAGCGGAAATTATGAATATGAGTTATGAAAGTCCGTTTCCGCAAGCGCTGTCACTGCCGCGACATGAACAGAGTTTCGCATTGGCTGTGCAGTGAAAACAACCCATGAAGCTCCCCCATCCACTTCGGTTTTTGCGAGTGATATACTCGTGCATCTCGTTACTAAAATGAGTAATTCGCAATGAATTGGGGTAATGAACCATGAGACTGATCTGTATACCAAATTTCAGCTTTCTGGATGCGTAGAAGTTGGATAAAAATGAACTGAAAGTTCATGCAAACAAACGAACAAACAGACCAACACTGCTCACATGAAACTTATACATATAAATTTAGTATAAAAATGAAACTTTTTCTGCTTAACCTGGTTTTCACTTAAGTGAGTTCCGCTTATGCGGGTTGATAGGTAATACCGTAAATTTCCTTATAGAAGCCCGGGCTTCTTTTCAAAATTAGTAGAATATAATGGCACTTTCACAAGCGGAGTTTGAGCCGGTTCCCAATACAAGCTACTGGGAACCGGTTTTTAATCATTGTCTGGCCAAAATGACGCAGTTTTAATTCGAAACCGGCTTCAATTAGAGACCGGCTTCTGTTAAGAAATATACGGCAAGCAGATTTTCACCCCGCTCTGTATGTATTGTAGAAATAGTTGTAGATTTGCTCTTGAAAAATTCAACCTGTGGATAGCAGCTGGATGTAATGGCAGTATATTTGTACATTTTTGGCCAAGAGTGGATTAGGTCAAGTGTGTGTTGATACATGGCACGTGTTACAGAGCTGCACTAAAGGTAGCAGTAAATCCTATTTTCCCCATTTACTTCCCCTATTCAATCCCTCCTCTCTAAAACTTTATGCCGGTTTAAAGAACTCACATGGAAGCTTCAGCTTTTACAAAACTCAAAAGCCATTTTCTAACTAAATCTGTACTTTTCCCATTGCGTACTAAACTTGGACAATGGAAGCTCAAATAGGATCTTGCGTTTATTTCCCTGGCTGGAATTTAGCTGGCCGAGCATCAATCTGTCATTTTGTGGTTTATATTGACCGAAAGCGATCTCCAGATGATGCTCTTCCCACATCGGCCAACGAAGGGTGAACCACGTGCACAGCCCCTTCAAAAAATCCCTAGTAATCCGTCCATGTCAAATTACACAGCTGCCACATCATCCTACATTGTACTCTCATCCTCCAAAATTCCCTTCCAACCATGCACAGATCCAATAAATGTTGTAATACACTAGAGCCGTTCGTGAATTCAACGATGTTATCCGAAATATAGAAATAAGATGGATATGCCATCTTTCTTTTTTGAAATTATTGCACAAGTACAAGGCCTATTCGGAAAATTTTAGCCGCACTTTTATTATAAAATACAAAGAACTTGTAAAGTCAAATGTTATAACTAAAACTTTTCTGATTCACTAGAACATAAATTTGAGAAATCATTCACCTCACATATTGTATAACATATGGATAAATACAATTATGTGAACAATATTCCTTCTTATCAATGGCTGCATGCAAACTTCAGACAAAATTGCGATTTTAATACACTATAATACGTTACTATTGTTCTGATCATAAATTTTAATCAACCTAAAGCAAATGTGGCTTCTCTGCAGCAATTACTTATGTCAAAATCAAACCCACATGACTATAAACTATTCTGACATGTCAAAGTATGACAGACTCTTGTCATATGATTATGTCTATAACAACAAAAATTCTGAAATTAATAATTTTGGCTGAAGATATTGAATACAGCCAATATCTTCCTATTCTCTGGTTGATTAGAGATCAAAATGTGAGAGTTAACAGTACTGATCAAATTATACCATGCCTATAAATTCTTAATAAATTTTTAAAGTAAATATTTCATTTCATATTATTTGGTGTTACTGCATATAATAATTTTTCCACGGTTACTTTGAGACTTATTGAATGAAAAACGATTGTTGAAATGATTTCTATAAATGAACACATTTTAATAATAACCCTCCTTGCCATAGAAATGTCAGCAGGTGGAACAATGGAATATATTAGTAATGACTTTCTGTAAACTGCAAATCTCTTTTTTGATAATTAATACATTTTCAAATAGGAGCCTTCAAACTTTCAAGATATGTATCTACAATGGTGGCAATCATTTCATAAACTGTTAAGAACACAAATCATTATTTGAGACAGGATAGGGATGAAAATAATTGTTAAGGTTTATTTAAGTTTATTCAAGTACAATCAGGAATGTTATTTCTTGCAAACATTATTTATGGACGATCCCTTAGTAAAATGGCTCATTGCCCTGGGGTTGCATAATTTTAATGGTAACTCGTAAAAGGCGGGTATTCATTTTGATTAAAATGTTCACAAACCTGACCCAAAACGGAAACCACAGTCTGTTAATTAACTTTGTCCTCTCCCAAAAACTTTTTACACTATACCCACCATGGGGTCTTTGTGCCCTCAATTTACACAATTCAGTAGGTAATAGTACAATCTTTATGCTGCATGCGGTATATTAGCGTTCATATTTTGCTGAAAATGATGTTACATATGATGATACTTCAATACTCCTCCTCTTAAAAATATTGCTTTATTAAAAGCTCGTCGACCAGGCTAGCTGGTCATCTAGGAGCTACACAAATTACGAACACATGTAAGAACAATCATCGATCACATTTAGTTCAAACGGTTAACTAACCATGTAAACCTGTGTAGCTATTAGACCGTTCAAATGAAACACAAACATTTTTTTTATTTGGAGGAATTAAGACATACAAAAGTATGTTTGGGGTAGGTAATTAAAGCAAAATATAAGGAAGTTCCATGTACAAAGGTCTGTTAGAAAAATTCACTGTTGGCATTCAGGAAATGTTCGTACTTCATGAGGAGATGGACGGAACCTTCCAAGCTATAGGACTGGTTGCTCAAACCACAGGGTCACTGTGGTCATTATGTCTACACTGAAGTTGAATAGCCGTCATTTGGGACGTTTTTCATGTGTTCAACCCCTAAAAACTTTAAATAGACAATTATTCAACTCTGACGCAGTCTCATCATTGTTGTCGCAGTGATCCAGTGGTTTAAGGAGCAACCAGTCCTATTGCTTGGACAGAAACTGTCATCTCTTCAAGAAGTATGATCAATTCCTGAATGCCAACGGTGCATTTTTCTAACGAACCCTTGCACAGGGAACATCCTTATATATTGCTTTAATTAACTACCCCAAACATTCCTTATGTACGTTTTAATTCCTCCAAATAAAAAAATGTTTCTACACATCACTTGAACAAAGTACCAAAAGTTAGTTGTACTAGACAAAAAGCAATACGTTGTAATGGGATTGAGGTATTGAGGACTGAGATTAATCATTTAATAACTGCAATATAGTGAATTGATCTCAACTTAGGAGCTAAAGCAATGCATAGTGCACAAAAGGACTCCATACTAATCCCTAAAATAGATTGCTTGTGTGAATGGACTTTGAATGAAGGCACCATGTGGTATACCATATGAATGTACCCAGAATTACTTCACTTCCTGACAGTAAACATTCGCTTATTAATACTTGATCACAGTGCACTCTGTCGAAGGGCGGAGGTTCTGAATGGGTAGTTATATAATCCTAATTTGCAGTTAGTCATATACGGCTATTTCTATGTTAATTACCTTAAATAAATTAGTATAACAGGGTAAGTAATATGCATGTCATTGGCGCAAACCGGATGTTAGTAAATCTCCCGGATTAGTCAATTAATTTTTAAATAACTTTCTGTTAGTAGGGTACATTCCCTATAGTCGTTGCTGTTATTGTTAAGAGGATAAATGAGAACTGCACCTCCCACCCACACTCAATTTATATTCACACCCAAATCCATAATCCAAGGCATTGCCTTATCTGAAAACTCTTTGGGCCATGCAGACGAGTTCCCAAATATTTCATATTCAGGAAGTCTGAACAGCATATTTACTGTTCAAATGAAACCCATTCGTTTTTTATTTATTTGGACGATTGAAAAGGTACACTAGCAGTTTTGGTCCAATTAATTAAAGTAATATATACAAGTAAGATGCATGTATAAGTGTTCGTTATAAAAATTCGACGTTTGCATTCAGACACCCAGCCTGCTTCTTGAGAAGACAGATTCAACTCACGAAAAATCACTTTGGTTGGTCCTTAAACCACATAATAGCTACAGCCATGATGTCTGCATTGGAGTTGAATAGTTGCTCTTTAAAACGATTTTTTTTCACTTATTCAGACCCCAGAAAATTTAAAATAACAACTATTCAACTGTGATGCAGACGTATGCTGTTGACACAGTGATAAAGTGACTTAAAGGAGAAGTGTCACCTTTTTTTAAATATGTCCCAAAATCTACATTTGTATATGAAAAAGATACCAATAAAACTGTGGGCGAAGTCAGATTTGTTGTTTATAAAACGAGAATGAAGTGATTAGCAATATTCAATGGTTGTTTTGGCCCTACCCATGACCGCACTGTGGTACTGTATGATGTGCCTATGGTACAATACTTCAAATGTTGTCCAGTGCCACCTAAACTTTTATAACTATATATACAAGCACCTTTGTAATTAGTGTTGAGCTTTCACTTGGCTCTGTCCTATGCGAAACAGATCAATTGCAATATTACCTTGAGGTTGCACATTTGCGCACTGTTAGCAGGTTTTTGGGCAATGGGTTTTCCATACTGTAGTTGGGTGGGGGAGGCACCAGAATAAGAAGGACCAAACGACCAATGGGAGAATAGTTGGTCCTTTAGAAGCTATTTTTCAACAACAAACTGTTAAAAATTTCGGCAGCCAAATAAATTCAATATCTACAGGCATATTCTACATCACCCAGTAAGCATGGAATATTCTTCGATTTTGAAATTAAAAATCTGACAAAAAATTAATATTTCGTGGACATTACCATTCCAGCATTTTCTGTATTAAACATGACGTTGTATGCAACCGTTAATATTTGGTCAGCAAAAATGTTCAATAGGATTTCAAACACGCGTTTAATATAAAACTTGAAGCTTATGCAACCCAAGTGACGTAGTGGCCATAAACGTAAAAATTATAGAGTTCACCAACTACCAAGAATACTTATCATAAGCTTAGTTTACTAATGAAGTGTCACCTCGCAAATGCAAAGTGGCAAATTGAACCACGATGAATAACAGTTCATGTCCCTTTTATACAACAAATAACAGTAAGTGTTAGAAACAAGCCAGTTACATGACACATTAAACCAAAGTTAGCATAATTGAAACGTTCACTGCTTAAGTGTGTTATGAAACAGTGGCAAACTATGTAGTGGAACCACATACTACATACACTGGTGAGGTGTTACATAAGCTACAATAATTTTTATAGTCACAAGGAGATACATTTAAAAAATTTCAATTAGGGAAAGGAAGCCATTCAATGATACTTTAGGTTTTCAGAACTTTTGGGCTGTCCATAAATAACGTCCGCAAATATTTTACATTTTTAATCCCCCTCCCTTTGTCACAAGTTGTCACAATTTGCTTAACCCCTTAAGAAATTGTCACACGTTGGTCAACCGCCTCCTTCATTGTGTTATTGTCCATGGATTTGCTCCCCAATTGCCGATATCATTTGTAATGGGGAGAACACTCAGGTTCCAGATATTTCAAATCAATTCTATGGATTTCCACTTAACTGCAGCAGATGACGTCCACAAACCCCAATTCCCCCCTGCCCCCTTGTCACCAATTTTCACAATATGGCAAATCCCCCCCTCCCCCTCCACCAAAGTATGGACGTAATTTATGGACAGCCCCATTTCAAATATAGAAATTGCAGATTTGGGATTCTGGATCTATGCCATGGCACCAATGACAATACAGTACAAATTACATAACATATGTGTTGTATATCTAAAAGAAGCTCTTCAATAGTTTTTAATGTCTACATTATAGACTGTACTCGCCTTTTGGTATTATTCTCTGAATTCTTTTTATATGATTGTTATTGTTTAATTAAATAATGTCCATCACTACAGTTGTATTTGCCCTGAAGATGGTCGCGTGAATGCGTTCTAAACATGTCGGAACTTCATTAAAAATTGGTGTTGTTTCTATTCGTATGAGTTGAGGAGTGATTACTTTGAACAGTGAGTTTAGCTGAAAGTAGCATTTCCCGAAGTGCCCAACTTCCGCAATTTATCTTGGATACTTGTATCACAACAGTGTTTTTGCCCATATAACCCGGAAACCTACATTTTCCGGAAGTGAAATCAGCCCCTCCCATGTTTGCATTAAGAGTTTGACGATCGTGCCAATTTAATTGTCTATAGTTTTTCTTCTGCTGTCACTTGTATAGGGTACCTGCTTCAGTTCATTATAGTGGTTTTCCGATATTCACATTCGAGAGACGTTTAATGTTGGATAGGTAATAAAGCTGTACCTTGGATATCTTGTAAATGTCAGCCCATAACTCGAGCGTCGAGTAAACGAGAAGGACGCCACCCGATAAGTATGGCAATTAATGGTTTTATGACAATCAGGCTGTTATACACATGGGCTTGGAATAAAATAGCACAACCTTAACACGTCCTTCAACACAAAATGCGAGTTACAGTACTCTCAAAATGCACACAAGGTCTTTACGCATGATCACTTTCAGTTTCAATGTAAAGGTGAAATGACACGGTATTTTAGTGTGACAATCAGTACAGATCTAGAAAGCGTGAACTTGAATTTATCTGCGTAGAATGTGGAATTTATTTGCCAAGTAAATTTAGAACAATGAATGATGAAAGTTATGCTGCTCTGGGACGATCTGGTAAATGTCTTGCTAATCCTGGTCAAGCATACAAAGTATGGAAACTACTGTCCTTTCAAAGAAAGATTGAGCTAGGACGGTGCCTATTTGATGTTTTGAAGGGGTGCTCGGCACTGCACGCGCGCAGGCTATGACATACAATAATGACCGCCTCAAACTGCAACTGTGCACCCCTTCAAAACATCAAATAGGCACCATCCTAGCTCAATCTTTCTTTGAAAGGACAGTATTTTAATTGAACATTTATAACATGGTAGATGAAGTTTTTCATGCGTGCAACAGCGTACCACTACACCTTGTGAGCTCTGGCGGGGGAGAGGTTAATCTACTGTTCAGGGGGGAGAGGTTAATCTACTGTTCAGGGGGGAGAGGTTAATCTACTGTTCAGGGGGGGGAGGTTAATCTACTGTTCAGGGGGGGAAAGGTTAATCTACTGTTCAGGGGAGAGTCCTAAAATAAAGTTCCATCCACCCAAGGACACAATATACTGACCAGGACTAGGCACTGGCTACTCACTAGACATTTTTCAGTGTTTCACCAACTCCTTGCTTTCACAATCAATGGCACATGTCTAGAAGTGGGGCTGATAGCAGCTACTGTAGTTGCCACCGGTGTCCGGCCAGGGGTCACAATTTTATTAGTGAAGGACATGGGTTAGGGCCATTTTCTACCAGACCAAAGGGAAGGACTCAGTTGCAAGTGCATGCTACCCCTTCCAGAGCCTAACACCCCTCTGACCAAGCAGAAAACGACCCTCCCTAACCCGTGTCCTTTACTAATAAAATCATGACCTCTGGCCGGACTCTGGTGGCAACTACAGTAGTTATCGTTTTCTTCGCCCACAATGGCGGACAAATATATTTGTGAACTACCACAGAACTACCAACAAGTCTTGTATGGGCATAAAGCTGCTACTGCTGTCATTCCCCACTAAAGCTATCACACATACATGAAAAAGGTGCACTATTGGCAGACAAAGCTAGGAGGAACAGGATCGATAATCCTTTTCCCATCCAGAGCTGAAGATCCAATGGAACTAGCATAGGTTGCTATTCTGGACTTGTTTTGTGACTTGGGCCTGTGTATTTCATGTCCATTTAATTCCTTAAGCAATAAAATAATCTGACACAGCATAAGGTTCACGGTATACCTTACAAAACTGTGCCAGTTAAACTTTGAAGTTGAATCCTTCAAGCAATATGTATCATTGGGGAAATCTGCCACCAGGGGCTGAGTTTGTGGCTCTAATTGGTTAATTGAGCATCATCTCATCCAATAGGAAGCATTAAGAGTTTTGGCGGCCATTTATGGAGTGTTTTCTTTATTGCGTGTACTATAAATGTTCTAATTTGTGTAACTGTTATCGTGATAAACTGTGCCGACTTCGGGCATTCGTTATTTACGGTAGTTGAGCCTGTTTTGTAGCAGTTGCACTAACCATTTCCCCCTTATCGTTTCGTTAACTGTCTGTATAGCTTTCAGCAATAAGCTGTAAACCACGGCTTGCACATCCTTTTGTATATCCTATATAGCAAATATCCCTAGCGTATATCCCTTGTAGATCCCCTTTGGTTGCCAGCTAAAACTATGTACAGTAACATCCCCACTGGACTGAGCCCTACAAGTTAGTTTGCATCAGACCACAGAATTATTTGCCGTCATAGTGATGAACTTTTAGTGTTTAATGTTCAATTATGTATTTCGATAAATATAAAATATATCAGCAAATGTCAAAACTTGTGTTGAAAATAGGGAGTCTCACAAAAACTGATGGATAGGTAATGGTAATGACACTTGACGTTTAAAAACAACTCTAACTTTAATAGGAACATGTAAGGGACCATTTTCAGATGTTACCATATCTCTTATTTTCTCCAATTTTTCATTCAATCATATTCAAATAAAAATAGTTGTTGGTAGTCAAACTTGAAATTTGTTTTAAATGATTCACATTTTTAAAAAGAAAAATTGACAACCAATTGCCGAGCTGGATGTATAGACAAATTATCACAAATACAGAATAGGATTTGGATCGGCTGTCATGGCCTACTGTTCTTTGTTTGATGCAAATATGTTTTCCATAGATATGAAAATTAATTATTGCAAAGACAGTTGTATATTAGTGCTTTGTTTATCTATCATGCTCATGAGACAAATTGGTATTGTGCATAGATATATTGTAGACCGAATTCGTTTTTGACGTATCACATTTAATTAATTTATTCCCAAATCCATTAATTGTAGTACCTAATAAATTACAACTTGGATAGTCTCTCGCATATAAAATACAAATTGCGACAAAATATAGGAATAATAATAAATAACTTGAAGAATGATGGGAAAATCAATTTACATCGAGAGCCTAAAATTGAATGCGATGCGAGGATTATTGTACGATGCAGTCTGAAAACAGATGGTGCTTTGAGATTTTTAGCCCAAGTTCAGTGTGAGTTAATCTTATAGTTGTGTGCAGCAATAGGTGAGCATGGGATTGGCAAACACAGCAAAGCTCGTATTATTGGCAACAGAGACCTATACCAGGTGATACAAAAGTCCATCATGTTGATTTAACGGAGGAATGGTTTGAGATAGCTTTGTTAAATTTGAACAAGTGAATAGGAAGTGGCTGGTGAGGATTCCAAAAATCATATCGCACATGACCTTGAACCCAAGCGTCAAGGTCAAACAGATTCTAACTTTGTCAGCTGTTGTGATAGGTGGGTAGTGTAAATTACAAAAACCAAGACAACGTTATCGTGAACACATTGCTGAAAACAGATTACAAATTGGTGGTAAAATGAAGGAGTAATCTCAATTTTAGTGCACCTGCTGCCCCTGCACAATTCCATCGCTACACAAAAAGGGATGCGTTGCAGTGAAGCACAACAAGACCCTGCGTAGTATTTTGTTGCAATGGTACACAAATGTGTGTAAAACAATTAAGACTGGCATAAACAACATGTGATGAATGCCATCATTTATTCGAATAACCAGCAAACCAATTGTATCTTGCGTAATGAAGTTATGCATGTTGGATAAAGTGCCTTGTGAAACCTACAGTGAATTGCTTTGCTGGTTATTCGAATAAATGTTGGCATACATATTAAGTTGTCATCTAAAAATCAAGTTTCAGTCAAACATGCTGGAAGATTATCTCATTCAAACATTTCAGACATAAATTATGGAAAAGATATTTAATATGTGAAGATTGCAGTGATCATGAATTAACATGACTTAATTGTAAATTCTGTTTAAACAATAGCAGCTTTACAATATCCCTTTTGATATGTATATCTATGACAGATTTGCAATTAAAATGGAGCCTAAAGAAACCAACAAGAATGAATAACACGATGAACAGGAATGAATTTCAATCATAATTTGATCAAATCTCTTTGCGGCAACAGACATTTTAATTTACCCTGAAGACTTGATGTCAATTAACTCCCTGAAATATCGGAACGCATAACGATGAATAATGTTTGTCATTCTCACAATTATGTAACCCTTTCAATTTTTGGGGTGCGATTTTAAAGGGGGAATAACTTTATTGTTGATTGGGATCTACATTCAGCATTTGTACTTAAGCCAATCAATATACAAAAAACAGCACCCTGCTTTCAATTGTTTGTGTAAAATCTGAGGGAGTTCTTTATGGTCCCAATAAGTCCCAATCATGAGAAATTCATGCAACTAATTTGAACGTCTAGCACAGCGTGCAGCTTGCAAACAAAACCATTTTCTGTATAATCAGATCCCTTGTAGATTTTATCGATCGCAAAAATGAATCGCATACCACCCTGTGCAGATGAGAATCGAAAAGCAATATCAGCCAACAATAGCAGTGAAATTTTGTAATATGCATTTTTTATAAGAAATTTCAGAGAATTCGAGCAGAAGAAGCACGAAATCAACACTATATTGGCTGTATATATGAACTGTACTTGCTCAGTAATTTTTGGGTAAAGTAAACTTCGTGTTTTTTATGTACGATATACATGTTTGCACGAAAATTGATTTTTGCGGTATTAAAGCCTGCATGGCTTACAGTGGGGCTAAAACCAGACGGATGCAGAGTGAACAAAAAGTGACAAGCTTATAACCAATTCAGGTTCAGTACTGGTTCTAAATGAGAATACTAATCGAAAGATTCTCCCAGAATATAACCAATGAGAAGCAACATCAATAATTTCAACATGCTCAACGCGGTAATTGAAAAATATTGCAATGTCATACCATAAACTAGTCGGGCAACAACAGTCTTCATTGTCTATTGTGGTAGCCCCTGTCTCATCTTAACAATAAACCCTTCTCTCCAGAGACCCAAAAACCATTAGATATTTTTCTTTAAATCCTGCGTTGGCAACCAATTTCAGTGTGTACTCTCCCATCTATATTACAATCCACAAGCAGCTTTCACGCGCCAGATAACTCGGCTCCAAAATTTATAAACCATTTCCACTATAGCTACACTGTTAACGATAAATGAAATTAATGTGCCTCCGGTTGATTAACACAATTGTATTTGAACACCTGAATCATACTTCCAGTAAATATCCAGCGAATCAATAGAAAATAACATCAGTTCTCTTTATACTGTAAGTGTAAGTCTATTGTCCCTTCAAAGAAAGATTGAGCTAGGACGGTGCCTATTTGATGTTTTGAAGGGGTGAACGGCTGCAGGTGCGCAGGCGATGCCGTGCAATGACCACTGCCTCAAACTGCAGCCGAGCACCCCTTCAAAACGTCAAATAAGCACCGTCCTAGCTCAATCTTTCTTTGAAAGGGCAGTAGCTGCACATCAAGCTCATTAGTGGGATTGTTTGTAAAGCCAACATGTTCTTATGTTAGTGCTACAATAAGGTGGCCCATGTCTGTAGACAGTACGCAAGACTCGAGGGGATTGGAAGGAAACCATCGATGTTAATCTGATCATCGACTTAAAAACATTGATGTAATGGCTCATTCAAACATACTCTCCACCTGGGATTTACCTCGAATCAGATCCCGGTTCGCTCTGTATACAATCAGGACAAAAATTATAAGTTAATGCAATAAATATTATAATGTTTGTGAACGATGATGAAATGCAGATCTATAATCATGCCTAAGTAGCAGAACTGTGGAAACACTAATAATGTCCTTTACCGCAAATAATTATCCATACAAATGATAGTTTCACATTTGTTATCGAGCAGGATTTAGTGTTTTCTTTATACATGGTGTTTATCGCGGAGTACCATTGTTTAATATATTTTTAAGAGATACATATTCTTCACTCATTCACAGCTCGCTAGCTGTCAACTATAAATTTTATTAGTAGAGCGAGGAATCCATGTACTATTGTATCGATTATATCGGTAATATTGACATACAATATCTATACTAACATCACACACAAAAAAATAAGTCAGCTCTGTTCACTTTTATGCATATGCAATGCTGAATTGGGATCGAATTTGATGGGTGCCATGGAACTACGGGTTAAATCATAAAGGGATGCTTGAAGATATATCTTCAAAAGGGCCTGTCATTGTTATAAGCAAACAGTTTCGTGATTTTCCCTGTAAATACAATAGCAACGGCTTATTGCCATTAAACATTTTATGCGTCACCTTGCTTGTTTTAACGACTACTCTCAAAATTACCAGTATGACATCAGCTTGCATCTTAACGACACTCTGCTTGGTTGCCTCCATTGTACTTATCACAACCTCCAGCAAGAAAATCGTCAATAAACCATTTATATGCCTCTCTCAAAACTCGTGGTTTCTCTTCTGCTCCCGATATTTGCTCATATTAAACGAATTGAAAGCCAGAGGACACCTGACACAGCAATAACCCCGTTGTCAAGTCTTACGTATAAAAACAGCTCAAATCAGAAGACTACATAAACATCTTGCTAAAGCCGAGGCCCAGAATTCTCCTAAACTGATTGTGAGGCTCAGAATCCTGAAGGATTTACAGCTCCGGGGTTCTCATTTTGATTTTCTGCTCTTTTGTTTCTCCACTTGAATGCTAAGTTCTCATTTCATGCGCCACAAACTACTACCTCTAAAGCCAAAACACAATATACTATACTGTATATGCTCCATAAAACCAAACCTTAGCAGAGTGAAATCAGACTTTGCATGCTCAGACTATGATATGTATTGATTAAAGTGGCGGAGAAAGTGATGTGCTACTCATAACTGTGCCACATTTTATTGGCCGAGCATTTTTAGTGCAGTACAAATCAGATTTCAAGATTATACCGAATATCTATATACCGCATAAGCTATAGATTTAGACGTAGCACGGAAAAATAATTTCAAATACTATCTGCAATAAAATAACCACTGCGGTTGCAAGGTACTAATCAAAGTATGTCACATAGCTAATCTAATGACAAATATCTTAAAGCTTGAGTAAAGCAAAAGATATGGTCTCTTGTACATCCTTTTGCCTATACTTTCTTTCATTCATGTCATTTTACATGATCAAAAACAACGAACATAATGTATAGATGAACTATTAATTGGCCACATTAACTCAATTATCAGTTAGTTATTACAGGCGTTATTAGTAAGTAATGCCGATTAATACTGGGAATGAATCCTTGAATCAAAGTTCATATGAAAGTTAGTCCAAATGAAAAATCAAACGTTATAATTACATAGTTCTGTGAGGTAAATTATTTGTACATCTAGGAAAATACAGGTTTTGAACCAATTAAAGTATATAATTAACTCAGTATACAAATTAGATGTCATGGCATTCTAAATTCACAAAAAAATGCAAGCCTGTAGCTACCAAACTCAATACACAGCGGCGTCTGAAATGCAATTTGGGTGCCCATGTTTGCGAAACTTTCTACAGACAGCCATTACTCGTCCAGATGTCGGGTTTGCAGTGGTAGAAAGGAATACTCTATTAGACGGATTAAACAAATCTCTATAACTTTCAAATAGGAAGTGAGGTGCTAACTGCAGCGGTTTAAAATATTAAAGGTGAACTGAAATGGTTTTTGACCTACCAATTTTCTTCAATAAACATAGGTGAAGTAAAAAGAAACTGTTTGTCACTTCCCATTTCTTAATCCCACGAATATTGGCGGAGGAATGCTAACATAACGGAATATACAAAAGAGGGCGTGCTCAGCTCCGACCACGCCCCTACATAGCTTTGCCGCACGAAAGTTCCGCGAGCTCCTAAACCATGCCTCTTTCTGCATACGTCAGAGCCCGGATTTCTTTACATTTCTAGGTCAATATTCGTCGTATTGTGAAACGGGAAGTGACAAACAGTTTCTTTTATTTCATCTTTATGTTTATTGAAGAAAATTGGTAGGTCAAAAGCCATTTCAGTTCACCTTTAAGTGTGAATGACCTCAAATATGACGTCCAAGGTCACGTACGATATGTTTTTTGGGATCCTCACACATTACGCTATTCACTCGCAAAAGTTTGACAATGGTAACATCCACTGTTTGAAATCTCTTTCTGGGGCGTAGACTTTTTGTTCACCTTCTATACTATATGTTACCGTCTGAGTTAAAGCACAGGCAAAATAGATGCGGATCGGTTTTGGAACAGTTATTTAACCTAACCTAATCTAAACTAACCAAATCTAACTTAACTATATGAATCCATTGATTTCATTCACATAAATAGTTGGTATCGGTAGTTAAAAACGGTCCGCATCGACTTTGGATCCGCTTCTACTCAGACGGTGACATATACATTACCAACATAATAGTATAGGAGGAATTTCCTGCATCAGTGCCTCATGATTGTCAAAAATATATTTTTTAGGCAAAAAACCTAAACTTAATGCGTTTTTTCACAATCCTGATGTAAACAGTTTGATCCTTTTCAAAACAAGCTATTGTTTACGCTGTTTGGACCGGCATTATTCAACATAGTCTATATTCAAATGCAGTGGATGGGTTGATGATGCCAATTCACCACGATGGCAACGGCTATAAACCTTTATTTATACCATTATACGGTTCGATGGTTACACACTCCGTATCCTAGACAATGCCACTATAAAAAAATGCTGAAGATTATTGACATTATAATACTACATTAGAAACGATAAATTATTTATATCACCATTCATCTCTATTATGCATACTCGTCAGTCTATCAGAATACCAAAGATTGATCCAACAGACTTTTGACGGGGTTATTTGCACAATTGCAGTTTTATTCCCATCGGTGTTGTATGTTTTGTAGAAACAACATTCAAATATTCAGAATGTTTATTTTACACATGAAATATTTAAAACACTTCAAATATAGGATATAAAAGCAGCCAAATATCGCATCGCTTGCAAGAAGACTTGAAATAATACGATTTCTAAGAGAAAATTAATTAATATAGCAGTTGTAATAGAAATTTAATGTTTATTTTCAACACACTAATTTTGTTCTAATTAAATTAGCTTGGGAATGAAGCCGTCACCTACACCTGCTATCAGCTTTCCAGCCAGGTTTCCAGGTTTGTTTTGCTGGGAATGTACAGGCCTTTAGGGCCAAAATTTGACATCATGTGGGACCCTTAGGAATTGTCTGTGAAGATCGTGACAAATACAGGCGGTCATGTTGTCCCGTCCCCTACAACCCCTCAGAGTTTGTGCACTTAGTTCCGGACCACCCTGTATAACTTGGGTTGCCAAGTGAGGTGGTGGAGGCGCTTACCGTTGAAAGTTTTAAGACTAAGTTGGACGATTTTTTTCAATATTATGGGGATGCTAATAGGTACTTGACAGGGGCAACCCAGTTGGGCCAAGATCCTGTAGTTGCTTGACACATTCTATTGTATTGTATAACCACACATTCACATAGCTTATGTCGAAATAAATCCAAATTTAATACGTACAGCATCCAAAAATCATAAGTTCATAAATATATTATATGCGCTGAAAAAGGAGTTTATGTACAGAAAGAACCTCCTTGAGCACATTTCTTTTACTTTTTACTAAATTTGTATACATTCGTAGTGAACAGCGTTTGTCTGTTTGCAGGAAATTTCAGCTCATTTTTCCCCAACTTCTACACATCCTAGAGAGTTGAAATTTGGTATACAGATCAATCAGCCTTGCGGCACATTACCCCAATTCAATGGGGATTACACATTTTAGAGGCGAGATGCGCGAGTATTTCACTTGCAAAAACCGAGGCTGGGGTAGCTTCATGGGTTGTTTTCACTGCACAGTACCCAAAAAATTTAGTTTTTTCCAAGGCACAAACCTTTAAATTTTTAAATTCAAATTTCTATCTGCATGGGTCCATTTCAAAAATAGTTAGAGATTTCCTCTGTATTTACCACACAGACATCCTTATAAACCGCGCTGTAAACAGCCTGCACATGTAGGTAAAGAGTTTTCTTACACGCTGCCTGCAGTCGATTTGTACTCAATATGATAATATTTTGTCACCAAAAACTTCAATAACAATTACTATCACCTTGAGCTGCAATCGAATGTAAGCATACATTCATGTATGCTGCAGATTTCAAACATTTTGCTTTTATTTCTGAATTCATTTCAGGTCACGTCCTACTCCTTCGCCAAATCATTTTGAACTTATCTGAACCCATTACAAAGTTATTGCCTAGTCTAGTGACCGAAGTTGTCACCCTGTGCTCATCGCTTCGCACCAAAGGCTAGATATGGCTTCAAAATTATTATTGCATACTGGCCTTTTACTCTCTTTCTCACTATCTCAAAAATTATTATTCCTCCCAGAACAACTGAATTTATGATCTGTAATCTCGTATCTGAGAAAAATTAGCCGCCAAAAAGTTAATTGTGATATAGGCTCTTTGCCATGCAGAAAGGCCCATTGTACTCGATATTGCTCTTTCAGCAGCCGTTACACCAAAAAACTACAGTGGAATCTCCCTATAACGGCACCCCAAGGGATCCAAAATTTTGTCTCTCATAAGGGCGGAATGCACTTATAAGGGGAATACCTTTATAACAGCACTCTGCCCTTAAAATAAAGTGTAATATTAATGAAACACTATTTGTGAACAAATTAATGAATGCATATTTTCCAAATGCTTAAAGGAGATCTGACAGGGTTTTGTAACATACCCTGAAATGTTCCCAGTTTATAATGATGCCTAAAAAACCGTTGATGCCAACGAAGCTTTTGTCAGAATTCGTAAACAAAAGTTATTAACAAATAAACTTGTTGAATTGGTCACGCCTCATTATGTGGTTTGATAAGCCAAGTGAACGACATGATTGGCACAGACAGGTGAATTTGGGCGTGGTTGGGTGGGAAAAGGCGTGGTAAATTTGCATACTGACTAAGTCGTCCAATAGGAACAAAGTTGATCATCTTGCAGCCCAGTTGTAACATGGCTCATTGCTCAAAAACGGCTTAACCAAAAAAATTCAAAATATTAATAGAAATGCACATTCATATTCTCTCAACATAATTTGTAATTTCATGAAAATCTGTCATCTAAAAAAATACCCTGTCAGATCTCCTTTGGGTTCGCCTGCGTTTTCCGCCAGAGGGCGTACTGTTACCCATGCTTCCCTATGGTGAAATTCGTTCCAAGTTTTCTCCACTAATTTGCATAGCCAAATTTATGGAGGTTTTTTGAAGCTTCCCGAGTAGGGCATGTACTTCAGAACTTTGTGATACTTCAAAAATTACTCTTGGATTTTGAATAAATAAATGTTGAATTTGGGATTTTGCACAAAATACAAAAATCTCGACCATGGGCAACAGTGTCGCCCTTTGGCAGAAAAGCAGACGAATCAAAGGTGTAGCATCCTCTTAAAAATTAACATTTTTGAATGCACAGCTATGAACAAGCTCATCTCTTAAACATTTTTGAGCACGTGTTCCAGCCAATGAATCCACAGAGGGTGTTGCTGCCCTTATTAAAATCAATTTTGTCCGTCATGGGCAGAACAGTAGTGCTTCTTATAAGGGAGCTGTCCTTAGGTGTCCATATATGGTGTGCAATTACATGGGAAATATAAAGAGGGGATAAAAACTGTACTTGATAAGGGAATGACCTTAAAAGGAGAGCCGTTATACATACATAGATTCCACTGTATATGTACATACACTCATCTTCAAAAAGTGTCTAATTTACTCGAATTGCTGCGTTTATTGGAACAATCATGCTGGGCCAGCCATAACTTGAATGGAAATCGATCTTCCAGCATGATGCTTATGTTACAAAGTTCCTTTCCCTCACATCCAACCACACTTTATTACGTCTTTGCTGTTAGTACCACACAGTATATCGAGATAAATGTCCGTTTAATTCTCTTTTATCGTCCCATGTACTGACCGACTTTCTGCCCAGTTTCATAAATCCGTTTTTCCAATATAAGCACGTGAAATAATGTATCCTACCTCATTCAGAGAAATTGTAATTTACTTTCACATTCAAAGGAATTATTAGCATGCAAAGTGTAGCACAATAATTACATTAATGAACGATACATTTGCCAGTAATTAAAATATATGATGTTCATATAGTTTTAGTTTATGGTCGTTTCAAGATTACTTTGCATGTGACAGGAACAAAGAAAACAATTTAGACTATTGTGTAGCCAAGTTTTACTTCCAGGTGGTTTCCAATAATATTTCACATAAACATTAACTAGGTATATTTAATCAGATTATGCTCATTTTACTGATTTTGAACATCCTTTGCCATAATCGAACTGCCATCATGATTTGTAAGGTGTTAAAGGTGAATTGACACGGTTTTGTAACGTACCCTGAAAAGTGCCCCCTTTATGTAAACAATGTCATAAAAACGATTGGCCCAAACAGAATCTTGTTTTTATAATTATTTAAAAAGTTACGGCTAGTTTCGTTTTGTTGCACTCTGGTGTCACAATGC
>JAQFZQ010000303.1:0-37949 GCA_034696005.1 Glomeris marginata | reverse complement strand
GTCGCAATTTTGAGCAATTGTTGTGAGCTATCGTCATTGGTGTGTCAAACGTATTGCCAGACAAATAATCTGCAATACATGACCTTTGTGATGTTAAGGAGTGATTTGCACCCGGCCCCCTTTCATTAGCATTAATTAATCCACATATCCCCAGCTACCTACCCTGTCAATGTGGCCAGACCATACCGTTACACCCTGTATTACAAAGGAGTAATCGCCATTTCAGTTTTGCTGCTGCCCCGCACAACGACATCGCTACATTAAACAGGGATGCGTTGCAGTGAAGCGCAACATGTTCTTGGGTAGTATTCAATTGTTTTCAAGGTTACGTGTGTATCCCCCCTCCCTCGTCGTCTTTCTCTCCCTCGCCCCGTCCTCAAAAACCTTGCTCAAAAGCTCATTGCTCAAAACCCAAGCAGGGTACGTGCGTGTGCGTCCAATGCCTGGCGCCCAAACGTCGCGTACCCCTGAAATTCAACACGTTGCATGTCACACTGGATCTAAGATTACGCGCTGTCCCAAGACTACATTACATGTAGGCGCGTAAATAACGGATCTACGCCATTGATTTGGACGCCGTTAAACGTGACGAATTCGGCGATATTCGCTGTAATTCGCGTGTCTGGGTGGTACATCTCCAAAAAACGAACATCTGGGAACTGTTCGCATTCACCTCAAGCACAATATTTAACGGTAAGTGATCGTGTTTCATAGAAAAGGCGTTGCCAATGCTGCGTCTTCCATGTCTGCTTTTGCCGCTGGTCCCCCAAATATGTTTTCACTGAAACTGACTAAACGTCGATTTCGTTACGAAAATGTAAATCTACTTTTTATTTTGCGGTGAAATGTTTTCTAAATTACCCGTCCGTGTTGCTTGTGAATATTAAAAGAACGTGAAACAGAAACTTGCTAAATAATAGCATTGGACGCCGTTAGGGGTCATCAATTAAATATGTTAATGAAAGGGACAATTCAGAAATTATGATATTATGTTTTAGATCTGTACATACGCTGAACTTAGAAACCCCAAACTCGTGTGATAATATTGCAAATCGATATAAATGCAGGAACTTACCAGTTTTATTCTGTATTATAATCATAATATACCCATGATCGAGGAAAACCACTGGCTGCAGAGTTATGACATCACTGATGACGTCATGCACTTGCATTTCACTGTTTACTAGGGTCTCTTACAAGTTGCTGTTGTGAAAATTTTGCATTGACAAAAAATAACAGCATTTTTTAGGTTTACAAGATATATGAACTTTCTGAGGGTCAGTTGTCTGCTTTGAACTTGTCATCGTCAAACTTCATTGGCACTGACAGTGATGTTTAACTGGTTTAACTCAAAAACTCTTACCAATTTAGTGAAATTGTATAAAATTAGATATAATCGGCAATATTGTCGAATAAATTGGCAGCAGAGTTTATTGCACATTAATCATTAGATCTCTAAAGACACAGAATCACTGCGGTGCAAATAATGCATGTACTAGAAATGATTTAATTTCATGGTGATTTCTTATTACACCCGTGGACAAATATGAGTTCCAATAGAAAATTGTTATGTTGCATTATATTTGGAGATAGTCGAGTAATACTTGCAATATTTACACAGCTTGGACCATAATATTGCTCAGCAACCAGAGTGCCTCCAAGGTCCAGAAGGGATCGAGGTGAATACACCAGGTTAGTAGCATCCTTGGTTATTAATCAATACACACTGGTGTATGTATATATGCGTGACACCTACCACGAACATATTAGGTACACACAATTAAGTGATCAACATATAAAAAGGTCATATGGTCGATGTTGATGGTATTAATAGTGCATTGTGTGTTTGTCCATTATCATTTTTACAAGTGTCCACACTGAATTAGTGAATTCACTGGCCACATCCACATGGAGATTATTAACCTTCATTCCCAGTATCTTTGGTGCGGACACAATATAAGGAACAGAAAGTGAAGTGCATAAATGCAGTCCTGTTAGAGAAAGTAGAACACAAGAGTGCAAAATAACAAAAATGATGGTTTACCCCGTTATACAATTTCAGTCAGATTCTCGTGATTCATATATTTAGGGAGTATGGCAACAATTGCTACTAATTAAACACAATTAGTGCCTTCAAACCGGATAATTTGGTAGAATTTATTATAAATTAATCATACATACAATCATACAATGTGATGCTTCGAAGATTTTCTGCTGATTTTGGTTTGGACAATTACTTGTGTTGGGGTGGAGATATTGCCAATTTCAGTGCCATTTCTTATTTTCATGAAGGAAACCATCAGTAATTTTTGGGACAATCGTTTTTGACATGTATCGATATACAAAAGTATTATGAATAAAGTGAATCAGTTTTAGTTGCATATGGTGGATGGTCATATCGTTATTTTTCATGGATTGGATACAAATACAGATGTCGTTCATTATTGCCTACCAGGAGGGCTAGAATTAGCATCGATTATGATGGATGAGCCTTGGTATTACAGTGCAGTCTTATCGCACGCATTCTTTTGAATAGTAATTTCTTGGAAGAATCTCAAATTGATAATAATATGCCAAAAAGTTAAGATTTGAGAGAAATTGTGATAGTTTATGGAGACTTTCCCATTATTGAAAATTTATCTAGACATTGGTAAATTATTTTTGCAGAGCCTGGGAATACTCAGCAAAAATGAGACCGAACTATTCTGCTGAAGATCGAGCCCTCCTGGTGGAACTTTATTTTCAATACAACAGCTACAACAAAGCATCAGACGCTTTTGCCGCATTGAAGCCGGGCATTCGTAAGCCCGCAAAATCAACTGTTGCATTTTTGGTTGCCAAATTTCGACAGACTGGGTCACTTCATGACCGAAAAAAGGAGGGAAAGAAAATCTCTAGTGGTCCAGCAAATGCTGCTGGGGTCATTGTTGCCAAATCTTTGAATCCTGCTCTCGTAGCGAGCGATATCGCATCGTACGCTGGAATAAGCGAGAAATCTGTTGTGAAAATCCTTTCGGAGCACAAGTACCACCAATCGCAGTTTATGCTTATGATGACTGATGCTGCTTATTCCAAGCGAGCACGATTTGCAGAGAAAGTTTTGGAAATGATCAAGAAAGACGATTCTCTTCTCGGCAGAACATGTTTTACCGACCAATCAACATTCTACTTAAATGGAAGAATAGACCATGAAAACTTTTGGTACTGGGGAAGTCATAATCCTACAATATGTGAAGGTACTCCGAAGATACATATATGGGCTGCTATATACCGTGATGTAATAATTGGCCCTTTCTTCATCGATGACGAAGACTACGATGGAAGCTATTTGAACATGTTGCAAAATGAGGCAGGACCTGCGTTGTCTGATGCAGCAGATAATGATGATGTGTTGTGGCTTCAAGATGGTGATACGACTTCGGAGGTTGAAGAATTTCTTAACGAAGCGTTTCCTGCGCGCTGGATTGGAAGTGGTGGTCCAATTTCTTGGCCAGATAACTCCCCCGATCTGACACCTATGGGTTACTTCTTTTGGGGCTACATTAAACATCGAGTATTTCAATCAAGACCAACTGATATTGAGGATTTAAAAAATCGCATTATCACCGTGTGCAAAGAAATGTCGATTCCTCTCTTTGGAAAAGCAAGGCTAGCCTTCTACAATCGGCTGTCGTTTTGTGCCGCGAACAACGGCGGTAACTTTGAACACATGCTTTAAATAATGGCGATTAAAGAATATTCCTGAAATATGTTCAATTTACCGTATTTATCTGTTACTGTGCTCTGATATTAGATTGAATTCATTGACTGAGGACTTTGACCAAATCAAGATCCGCGTGAAGCATTCATTTTTTATCGTATGGAGAATTTTGTTAAAGATTCAAGAAACATTCCCAATCAATGCTAGCAATGCAGGCAGGCAATTAGTGGGCTTTTTGTCATGGGTGTATTTATCATTGTCACAATAAGATGCTTCCAGTGTTTTGCTAAATTAGCTATGATTGCATTTAGTAAGTGTTGAAACCTCCTGAATTTTGTGATTGTTGAGTTTCATGAATCCTGTTAATTTTGAGAAATTTATCAGTAGCACTTGCTAATGAATAATTACATTGACTTACAGGTGAAATGATTCCCAATATCAAATCTTAGGTTTCAGACGAAGATGAATGCATTCCAATATACCTGTAAAATTTCATTATCAGCAAAACCTTATTTAAAATGTTCCCAGTAGTTTTCAATTAGATTATTATCTGTTATTACGAATTTCCAGTTTTAGGATGTCCTATGGCACTTTCCCTTACAAATCACAGTCGATCACATATGTAGAACTTTATTTTGTGGGTAGTAACAAAATGAAGAGTTCTTTCAAAAATTTTGGTTGCCATTTCTTTCCCCAAAGTTTTTTTTTTTTTTTAAATGCATTGGCTTCATTAACTTGGAAAACGTTGTTCATATATCTCATACTTTTTTTTTGTTGCCAACTGGTATGCCGGGAGTTCCATGTAACATGGAATCCTTGTACGCATCTCTTAACCCGAATTCCATTTTAAATGTATTTTTTCACCCAAATAAGCGAACGTTACACGTACGAGCATATTGTTCAATAGCAGATAAATATGGTATTACAACTAAATATAAAAAGTGTTCCATTGTTTGGCATGGCATTTACTATGTATTTAGAGAATTTAATGAATGTATTTGTGTCATTCACTTATTCATTTTGCACAATTTTCAATTGTGTAATGCGCAAGTCATTCAATGACATTGTGTCCTATTGCTTGAGATTTTTGCAAATGCCTACTTTAATGTACCTTGTTTTGAAATGCAAACTGCTGTTCTGAAATGCAAAACTATATGTTATGCAGAATTTTCAAGGCTATAGGTCAGTTATGTACATTGTGCTAATTTCAGCAATGAGACCTTGGTATTTAACGGTATTTTGCAAAGTGATAATTTTGTATTAGTTAGGACTGTATTTCTTCAATATTGTGAAATATTTCCATGATTCTGTAATGATTTATCTATTTCTGCATTGGATGTGGAATTTGCCACAATTAAATTGAATTAATTTTTATGTTGCGATTTACAGCAATTTTATTATTGAGTTGTAATGCTTCAACTTGCAATAAAGTTATTGCAAGGTCGTATTTTTATTGAAAACCCGATATAAGTATTTGAATTTGAAATCATCTGTGCCTGCTTTACTTTGAATTTTCTCTACAAGAATAATATGCCAGCTTGCTTCCTCTAACCAAACACAAAGAGAATTTGCAAAAATGGAACAACATTCCAAGAACAATGCATTGTGGGATTTTGAAGAAAAAAAGGATGAAATAGTATCGGAATTTGATGATCTGTCATTACACATGCAAAATGCCAAAGCAGGAAGCAATTGCAACTCTTCAATTTGCTAAAATTACCTGGCATGGGTTGTGGAAGCAATAGTTTGCATAAGCTCTAACAATAATTTAAATAGGAAGGATTAAATTGTTTTTAACTTCAATGTTTGTTGTTTTGATCCTTTCTAAGCATTACATATATGTAATGTTTTTAGTACAATTTAAGTGTTTCACAAGTTAGCATTGCCAATAGTTTTATGCTAAATGGGAGAGGAGGGTGTAGCATTTGCGAGTGCCAAATAAAAATATTTCGTTATCTTTAATTATTTTATTGCAAACTTGTCAAATTTCAAGTCACAATCATTATACAATTCCCTACAAAAATAACGAATTTGTATTACCGATCAGGTTGCTTTTGCATGCCCTGATGCCCATTTCATGAATACATTTCTGAGGTTTTATAGTTTTTATGTGAAATCAGGAAACGCCACATATTGCAAATAAATTGATTGGTCTTTGCTATGTAGTCTATAAGTGTGTTTCTTACCCTTGTTTTATTCCGACAAAGTATTGGGGCAATAAATGGCATGATTATTTTGTATATTAACTACTGATTTTATCTGGGAATGTGATTTAACAAATAAAAGTTTACATACATAGGACAAACATTTAAGCTTTAAGTTGCAGGACAACACATATTGCAATTCCAATGGATTTTGCACTGTCCGTTAAAAATTAGATGGGAATAAAGGTTGGAACGTTCTAAACTTGGAAAGATTGACAAATTCCAAATTCAAGGACCACCTTTGATGAAACACAGATGAAATATAATTGCCTTTGCCGTAGTGCCCCAGTACTTTGCTATAACAAACTGAAGAGATGAGGCACGGTAGTCTATTAAATCATAATTTGTCTTGACGTTGACATATGGTTTTTTCAGAACCTGAGCCACTCTGCATTGCCGAGACCAAAAAATGTCTGTCAAGTATTCAACTGGAGAACGAGCCCTACTGGTGGAGCTTTACTTTAAATTCTACAGCTACAAGAAGGCATCTTCTGCATTCTCAGATATGAGACCGGATTCAAGGAGGCCTACAAAATCAGCTATATCACGAATAGTTGCAAAATTTAGGAAGACTGGGTCACTACTTGACAAAAAGAGAACTGGACGCAGAAAGTCGGCAACCGGTTCGGCCAATGTGGCTGGTGTTGTTGTGGCTAAGGCACTGACACCTGCTGCCACAGCCAGCGAAATAGCATCTTATGCTGGAATTAGCAAGAAATCTGTCAATAAGATTCTGAAGGATCACAAATGCCACCAGAGAAAATTTGCACGCAAACTGAAAGAGCGCAATCTTTTTCTGCGGTCAGCATTTGTCGAAGAGCTCATGGAAATGGTTCACTGCGATGATTCCCTTCTCAACAGGATCTGCTTTACTGATGAAACAACTTTCTTCTTAAATGGCAGCATGAAACACCAGAATAGTTGGTATTGGACCAGTTGCAATTCTTCCACAGACAGTGAGTCAAGTAGTGAAAATTCTTTGAAACTTACCGTATGGGCCGCGATATACAACAACAGCATTATTGGTCCGTTTTTCATTGCGAACGGTGCGGATGAAGAAGGAAACTACCTGAACATGTTGGAAAATGAAGCTGGTCCAGCATTGGATAATGTGGCCGAAGATGATGAAGTTTGGTGGTATCAAGATGGGCCACTTTCTCGGTTATCTTCAAATGTTCAAGAAAGTCTTCATGAAACTTTCCCTGACCGCTGGATTGGCAAAGGTGGCCCAATTGCCTTACCACCAGCTTCTCCTGACTTATCACCAATGGGTTACTTTTTCTGGGGCTATATCCAGCATCGTGTTTTCCAAACAAGATTGACCACTGTTAAGGATCTTAGAAGCAGAATCAACCGAGCCTGCAAAGAAATTTCACTTCCACTATTTGAAAAATCCAGAATAGCCTTTTACAATCGACTTGCGTATTGCGCAACAAATTATGGTGGCTATTATGAACATTTGCTATAATCTTGAACTGTGAGAATTGATGACATGCTATTTTTTAATTCATAACATTTATTGCATTTTGGGGGCGGTGGCGTAGATTTTGCCTTATATTTGTTACAAGAAAGTCTAATTTTGGCTTAAAAAATTGTTCATGTCCATCACGGCTATTTTTAAAGCGTTAATTATTTTGCAGATTTTGCCAGTTATATGAATGCAGTAATATTGCACATTATGTGTTGTATCCTGAATACGGTGAGACCTGTGTATGGGGAATCTGTTTATGATGAAAAAGCATGTCTTTAACAAAAATTTTGAAATGTAAAGCCCCAATGATGACATACTACTTGTTAAAATATATACCAGATGTGGTTAGCAAACATTATGGTAAAATTTTTACGTAGGGATATTTAGCTGAACTCCTACAGTAGTGGGCACCAGAGTTGAGGATCGTCGTGTCACAGTTAGATACCGATGTACTCTCTAAACAGGGTATACCACCTGGCTGCAGCAATTATGTGATTATAGAATGGCTGGATGTTCCTCCAGCCAGGTGGTACCCTGTTTAGAGAGTACATCTGCTTCTAACCGTGACTCATCGACGCTCAACTCTGGTGCCCACTACTGTAAGGTTATGGCTCCTTATATCATCTTAGGAACAAGGGGGTGGGGTGGGTGCTAGAAGACTTGGCCCCAGTCAATCACTGGGAACCACCTGTGCCAAATGCCCATTGGTACATTCAAACATGCGGACCAATAAACGGTCAATGTGCCCTTTCATTTGCTGCCAAAATTTCAACCGTTCAAGATAGGACACAATTTTGAATTTGTTGATGATGGAAAACCAGTCCTCAGGCTCTGAAGAATAAACTGGGCCAAAACAGTAGTTGTAGAACACACAGAACAGCTTTAATGCTATCATCAACTACTAGACAAACATGAGCTGCAAACAAGCATGTTCAGCCATGTTTGTTAGAACACAAGAACTGTCAAATACAAACCACGCGCTAAAGGCGCTTGTACTACTGGACATACATCCAGCAGTTGAATTATATTATTAGTATAAAACGTAATATTACAGCCTTGTTGGTCCTAACCTATATTGACGGCATGGGAACGACAGAAATTCAATTTTTTTTCTTGCACTAATATTATCTTTTTAATTAACTGAATACCTTATTTGTTCCCACCAAGCAGAAACATTCATTCCCAATATTAGTCATTTTACGTTTAGGGGCTGTTCTTAAATTACGTAACGGATGGGTAGGGGTTGAGTATTTTTGTTACAGAGTGTTACAGGGGGGAGGGTTGGGGCCGATACATTTGTTACGTAACAGATAAATAATAGATGTGTAATTTGAAAATTTATATTTTACATTGCTTTCTCACTAAATAAGCATTAATCGTCGCCCATTATAAACTGGAGTGTTCTTGCTCTCTGGTTATATTCACCGTGCAGCACTTTTTTGCATGACCGTGCACGGCTTTAGTTTTATAATAATAATAATGGAATGTATATTTTATGAATATTCTAAATTAATTAGTAAATAATAAATGAGAAGCACAATTAATGTTATATGCAGTCATTCGTAAGTATGATTTTTTAATTTTTGATATGCTATCCGTTATGTTACGGGAGGGGGGAGGGGGGGTTTGAGAGTGTTACATTAGTGTTACAAGGGGGAGGGGGGATAATTTTCTTTATGTGAAGTCATGCTATTATTTTAGAGGAATTAGTCATGATATTATTTTGTATTAGTCATGATATTCAGCTAAGAATTCAGGAAATTTGCATAATATATTTTTGTCTAAACTTGCAAAACTCATGGAAATGGATATAAATGTATAATACCAAGATAATACATATACGCAATTGAAATGTTTTACATTAAAATCATTTAGAAAATTATTACAATATTAAACTAGTTTATCCTGCATAGAAAATATGCCCTGGAAATTTTGCCTTTAAGGTTTGTATTTCCCAGTCTTCAAAGTTTACGAAGCCCTTGGAAAGTGTAAACCTGTGCGAATCCTGATTTTGTGTTTTGGCAGAATGATTGGTAGTATTACGAGAATGAAAGTGAGTTGCATGCGGTTGATTTTTGAGATATAAATTGTGATGTTTTTGGGAGTAGGTCTCGTAGCCGAAGCCCGAAAAGATCATCGCACAAGAGGCGGTCTCCTTCTCATTCTCCTCCCGGCCGCAAATCACACAAATCCAAGAAGAGCAGACATTGATTTCATTTGCTATAGTATCATTTGTGCCGCTGCTCCACCTAAGCCTAAACACCCCCGTTGGTGGCGCCACCTGTGACAGGAGAATGTCATTTCGCTATATTTCGATCCCGAACGATGCCTCTTGTACATTTGTTTCGATTCCATCATTTGAGCGATTTCCAATCATTTGTGGTGTCATTTGTTTCACTGTTTTAATATATACATACTGAAAAATAGTTTGGGTGTCGTAAATCAATGAACCTGCAGCTCATTTCTTCAGTACACTGCAGCAGTTTGGCGGCCATATTGGATAACAGCCAAGACAACTGTTGCATTATTGTAATGTCATTTGCAAGGTTTTATGTTAATTAATAAACGTTAAGATGTTGCATAGCAATACACATAATAATGCAATAAACGTGCAATGTGTAGTTTGCATTAAATTTGGAAAACGTAGTGACGTCACATCTCCAGACGCCATATTAGTGCAACGTGCGTGAACAGTGTTTTGTTTTCTAGGAATATTTTGAAAAGTACACGCTGAAAATATAAAATTGCACAACTATTTTTCGATTGAAAGCTGAATTTGCATAGTGAAAGTCACAAACTGGTTTTATTTTCATTAAATAATGGATGATAATTGATTGGTGATAAATGTCGGTTACTGTGTTTAGTCCGGGTTTAGTCACGTGATGCAATATAAATATAAAAACATTTTATGAAATACAAAAGAAACAACCTTGAACTATTTAAAAGCTGTTCGTTTGTTTTTGGTCGTGAATTACAAAGCAAAAATAGTAGAACATATTTTTTGGCGCAGTCGTTCAGTAAAAGCCGAAGTAAAAACGATGTTAAAAATACGACGACCGGATTTTGATATTCGATACGCGTCTCGACCAATGGGAAACGAGCGCGCGGAACGGCCCACCAATGGCGATCGAGGGCGATTCCATTTCGGTCGTGGGTGGTTAGGGCTTCGCACAAAGGGGTTTTCTCCTTCACCTATCAATGGGCAGCAGAAAGAGATGCAGCGGCATTGTGTAGCGCGTTTGATGACTGGATTCGCAGCCGTTACCTGGCCAACAGTCGATCACTAGCAAAATACATCCTGCATACTTCGCTAAAAATCGAACAAAATGGCGGACTCGACGAAATATGCAGGTGAGTTTTTAGACAGCTGCAAAGAAAAAATATATTTCCGCTTATTATTTATATCTGATCAGTTTCAATTAAGTTTCGTTATACATTTAGTTTACACTGACAACTTACGCATGCAGATGAACTGTTAGAAAAAAACATTTGTGATCGGATTTAAAAATTAAACAAATCAAATTTATTAAAATTAATAAATAAGACGTAGTAGTAGTATGTACAGTCTTGGACGGTACAGTACTTTCCTTTACATTATAAGTTAGGGACTTATAGGTTCAGAGTTGAGGAAACGTTCAAGATTAAATATCCTTTGGGACCTTTAGAAGTTTCCCATAGGGAGCTTGTCACCAATGAGCTCATTGTTGTCACACTGCAATCGAACGTTTATATTCAAAATATTGGAACGTTGCAATACCGGAAGTGATATGTCTTTCATAATTTTGAACACAATTATGAGTATAATATTGATTTTTTAACAGCATTAGGTACCCGGAAATGTAACCTCCATTAGGGAAAAAGTGTTTACTCGTTTTACAAGAATGAAATCATATTTCACTGTCAATTACAAATAAAATAAATAAGCCTAACCATGGTTAGGCCTACTTAGTTCTATGTAACCTGTTGTCTGTATATCCAAGTCTGTATAAACTTGGACGAAGGTATGAAGTACCTATATGCATAAATATGATTTCCCAATTGCTTTACACTTTATATGTGAATTACTTTATTTTTTATTGTAACAGTTATTACGTCATTTTATTAGAAAATTCTCATTTTCGCAGAAAATATTGCATTGTTGCATAATTCAAAACTGGTATTTTTCCTAGAATAAATTTGTGAATGTTGAAGGTCGTTTAGTTTACACCTATATATTTTTTTGTGTTGGGGATTTTGTAAGTAAGCAAGCGGAACAGATGAAGAATGTTTATTATACGTACTGCATGCTTATAGAGATGAAAATATTTAAACCATGTCTTTGTTTTAAAATGAAAAATGTTTTAGAGGAACACAAACCGGATGCAAATAACTCCAGGTCTAATTCGTACGACTATGGCGAAAATCATGGGAAAAAGTTCTCCAGATATGTCCCTGAATTACAGCATGCTATTCCAGTTCGTTTTTCAAAAAGGTATTCAAATGTCTACACATTTGTTTATAATCAAACTTTGCTACATTATCCGGTAAAATGATAAACTGCACATTTAATTCCAAGATGGCGCTGGGTTTTTAAATCAAATGTCTCAGATTTAGTGTTATTTGCTTATTAATTAGCATGCAACTCCGATTTAATTGCATTTAGGATGAGATTTTCTTGTATAACATTAATTAAACTGTATGTACTTGTTTAAAATAAGGTTTTTTTAGCGGGAAAAGTTACTACATAATAACTTTGTTTTTGAATAGAATGACTTGCATATAATAATTATGAAATACTCGTATCCTTGTTTACCAAAATGGATTTTACTGATTTTACTTTGAAGAATGACTTTGGCAATCTTTATTTCCGCATTTTAATGGCATAATTTAAAAGGAAACAATTATAACGTTATAACTGGGAAGTTATGTAACACTGATGTTTATACTGAAATAACAGTTTGGTTTGAATATATTATATTCATTTCATCTTTCTAGCTTTTAATGTTCCTTATTTTAAGTAGTGCTAAGTCACTGTCTCTGCACATTGAGTTTTATTATAATCAAGTTATTGCAATGTTATAATGTAACAAATCAATGTACAATATTTTACTTCAATTTCAATATATGTACAAGAAGTGTTACTAATTATTTTCAATATGGAAATGAGAGCATTACACAATGTAATATAAAGTCCTTGGCAAAATATGTTCTTTGTTAAAAATAGCAACAATGAGGTTTTTGTACGTCTCCATTTATTATTTTAATAATAAGGAAGTTGTAGAAAAAGTAAAATATGACAGAACATATTATTAACATTGTCCTTCAATTATTTCAAGTTTGCAGTGGTTTTCAAATGCACAGTCATGATGCATGACATTGTCATAATACCAGAATAGAATTGAACTTATATTATTATATTCTGTTATGTACCTAGAAAATTATATGTTATTTTGTTGTTATGAAGGCGTTTGGATGAAAGTGCTGTGGAAAATTCAGGATTACTCTCCTATGCAACTTTTGGATGGATATCTGGTGTTTTGTGGAAGATTTACAGAAAGGGATTTAATTCCGAAGATATTTACTCATGTGGGAGACGGGAAGAGTGTGTTAGAAATCAAAAACGGTAATTGTTATACATATTTTGTAGTATATATGGATTTTAATATATTAATCACATATCCGTCAATTTGCAAGTAGAACGAAATTGGTCAAGATTTCGTGTAGTAATTGAATGATTGTTTTATTAGTTTCAAATTATACATTTACCCATATTTAATTGCAGGAGGACAAGTAATATTTGAAGTCGGCGAATAAAACCCATTTAAAGATGTCTGTAATTAACAGTTTGATGAATTTTAATACTTAGAATTAATAACATCCATGTCATATATGAAGGAGTTGGTCATATTTTCATGTATGTTTTCAGCAAGATGTAACATTTCAATCCTTGAAATATTAAGCTTTGTATTCTGAAATATTAGAAAATATTAATAACCAAAAGTATGACTTGTCTGGCTGTGCAATTCATAATTGAGTCAATTATATAGTAATGAAAATATATTTTCACCTTGGACCGCGTTTTTTTAATTAATTAAAATTTATATATATAGTAAATATAATTGTCGTTTATGTAAGTTGAATTAGACACTTATTAATTGTATTCTTTACAGTTTGGAACATTTGTGGGAGGAAGAAGTTAAGAAAGTTGGACCGGAAAAAGCGTCGTTCTTCCGAGCCGGGATAAGATTCATGCGGACAAGGATATTGGTCTCCATACTCGTTAATTTCATACCGTTACTTTCCAGTTTTCTCCTTCCTGTAAGTAAAACCGTATGTTATATAAGTTAATTGTAAGGAATGAAATATAACAAGCGTTTGATATGCAATTGTTGCAGCTCTACTTCATGTACAGATTGGTGGAGTTTGTCGGCGAAGTTGACGCGCCGCTGTCCGAAGGCCTCATATGGGTGGGCCTGATGGTTGCCTTTGAGCTCTTGAGGATTTTCTTTCATTCTCTGTGCCTCAGCGTGAATGGACACACTGGACTGAGGGCGAGGTCGGCTGCTTTGGGCCTCTTGTTCAAAAAGATCCTCGCGGTCCACACGTTCGCGGACAAATCCATCGGCCAAGTGAGTGGTTTGTTTCAGGACTAACGTTTGCAACCCTTTACAATTATTATTTTGGTTGATATCTAGTCATTCTAGATCCGTTTATGTGTACTTATTACTATTATTATAATTTAAAAAATTATTACTGTTTTCTAACAAAAATATTATTTTATGTTATGTTATTATATTTTATGTTATTTTATGTTACATACTAGTAACATTGCTTTTAGCAACTCGGTATACTGCTAGTACATATTTCCTTTTATTCCAATGCTGTATTGATATCGAAATTTTATGTTATAATTATTTCCAGGTCATAAATCTATTTGCCAGTGATGGATTCCGAATTCCTGAAATGTCATTTTACGTCCAGTTCATAATAAATGCCCCAACTACATTGATTGTAATCATCACGTACTTATATTGCATGCTTGGTGCTGCCGCTTTAAGCGGAGTTGTAGTCATCATCCTCTTATTCCCAACTATGGCAAGTTCAGTGAAAACATATTACAATATGTCATATAGTTACAGTCCGTAATTATTTCTTACATTTCAGATAATATTAAGCAAGTACACTGGTCTGAACCGTGAAAAGTCTCTATCTGTTACAGATCACAGAGTAACATATATATTATTATTTACCTTACGGAACTTGGAATATAATTGCAGGTGTAAATAGATTGTCCTTTTTTTATTTCAGGTTAGGTTATTTGCAGAGGTTCTTGGCAACATAAAACTTTTGAAGTTGTACGCATGGGAGCAACCTTTCACCTTTAATATTTTCGGTATTATAAATTTGAATTTAATCACAGCTTAGTATATATAAAGTTTTGTTGTTGGTTATACAATAACAGTGCAGTATAAAGCGGCTAGCATAATAATATAATGGAATTTCCAAGCGGGGTTTATTATAATTTGGTTTTGCAACAGTTGTTGCGAAACGGAGATTTTTGATAAATTACTCATAATGTGTCCTTGGCTGATATCGTGATATCTGAAGTAACTTCCGGTTTAAAATGTACAATATGTAATTTTGGCATCCACTGGCATGAAATTGCACTGTCACGGATTACGATTTGCCACGCAATCCAGCCAGAATAATTTAAATTTTATCGCGTGACTCGTCATGATTTAAGAGAATGGAGCAGGTTGAATAATATATGGCTAATTTTCTATTAAGATTGTAGAAAGAAAGAGGAAATGCTGATATTCAAGGCGAATTTACTGAATAGCATGAACCTGGCGTTGTCTTTCGCGGCACCGGCCATCGCGTCCATCGTGAGCCTCGTGTGCCACATTTCCAACGGTGGAAAATTAAGCGCAGCTAAGGTGCACTAATCAAACTGCACTTAAAACAATATTAAACAAGAGTCTCGAAAAAGAATATAGGATTTACATTAAAATATTATTTAAATTACTACTGGAACAGTATTTTAATGTGTTAATTATTGATATGATGTTTGTAGTTGTGGTCTAAACTGTTTATTTACACACAAGTAGTGTACTTCTATATACTTTAAAATGTAAAATGCATAAAGAACCTATCTGTTGTTTAATTTCAGACTCTTTGTAATATTGATCATAAATGTCCGTATTTACGGAGTGTATTTTGGGTATTTATTTCAGGCCTTTTCCGTTGTGTCTGTGTACACCATGTTTACGGTGTACATTTTCTTAACCGGAGTGGTGTTGAGGATGTGGGCTATTGGAAAAGTGAGCTTCACGAGGATGCAAGAGGTCCTAAACCTGAAAGATGTTCCTCTGCAGGAAAACGAAAAACGACCCATCGTCAAGAAAAAGGTGAACATCAGCGACGAAGCCGTAAAGATTTCTCACGCAACATTTTCTTGGGCGGCTAATAAAGAAAAAGGCTTCGAAGACCCTGCAATAGGTCTGCATGAACATTTGAACTGTATTTTAACAGTTTTACGGTATGTACATGCTTTTTCAGAAGGGACAAAACCTTTCTTGGAACCTACCCAACCCTGTTCGGATGATGAAAGTAATGTTAATACTTTAACAGATATTGATTTAATAGTGAAGAAGGTCAGTATTTTCTTTTCCAATTGTTTTAATAATTATATAATTGTATTTAGAATGATTTTCTTTTCAGGGTACGCTTGTCGGGATATGCGGTGCTGTAGGGAGTGGGAAAAGTTCCCTTATTTCTGCTATTTTGGGACAGGTACGTTGTTTTTGTATATGTAATACAGTAACTTTAATTAAAAAGGGTCACCTCACTGTGTTCTTTATTCTATTTCACACGAAAGATGCATCTTCATTCGGGGGAATGCATTTCCCACGGTCTGTTTGCTTACGCCGCTCAACAAGCGTGGATAATGAACGCTACCGTGCGAGAAAATATATTATTTGGAGAGCATTACGAGCCTGCAAGGTGTTTCAAAATTACACTATACTGTATGATATCGCTGAATTTACGATTTATATAACGAAATGACTGGTTTGTTTTTGTACGCGCAGGTACAAGGCCGCCATCCGTTGCTGCGGATTAGACCAAGATATAAAACTGCTGGTTGCCGGAGATAAAACCGAGGTTTATAATCACGTGTTTGGTATTATGTTAGTATATATGGAGTTTGCGAGGATTAAGAATGTTTATTTAAAGATCGGGGAAAAGGGAGCTAACTTGAGCGGTGGCCAGAAGCAGCGGATCGGGTTGGCGAGAGCCGTGTACAGTGACCGGGACGTTTACCTTCTGGACGATCCATTGTCTGCTGTTGATGCACACGTTGGCAAATATATTTTTAATAAATGTGTTGTTGGAGCGTTGAAAAGGAAAACTGTCATTTTCGTGACGCATCAGATGCAGGTAATTATGCATGAAACATGTAAGCACTTTAGCAATATTAAGTAATAATTATTGCATGAATCATTGTTAAATGTTGCACCCATTTCAACATACTGGTTTCAAAAATTTATTATATTATTGAGTGATTGAGAAAACTGGATTTATAATAATAATTTTGTGCCGTATGTTCATTGCTGTATTCCCTGTTATTTAGTATCTATCTGCGTGCGATCACGTGATTCTGTTAAAGAATGGCCGAATCGTTGAACAAGGTACTCACGAGGACTTGATGAACTGCCAAGGGGAATATTCAGCATTGATTTCATCTTATAATACAAACAGTGTATCTGGTAAATAACTAATTTTTGTTTCAATTTCGTGTATTTTAATTGACTCCTTTTGCAGAATGTAAAAACATGATGGATTTAAACACTGTGACAGATGTGATAGACAACGACATTCCAATCATTGGGAAAGTTGAGTTTTCGGCAAGAAGAAATACTAACTCTTCAATTATTTCACATATTTCTGGCACTGAATTGGGTGTTAGTGGTAGGTTTTAATTACATTTTGTGTCTTTATTTGACTGGGCCTTGCTTGTCTTTGCCTATTAGCTGCTAATTATACATTATTAAATGGGAATTGGCTTTGCAGGTATTGATCCAAATATAGGGGTTCTGACGTCGGCCGAAACACAGCAAGAGGGAACAATTAAATTCCGTGTTTATATTGCTTATATAAAAGCAATGGGAGGATTTGCAGTGGCTTCATTCGTCGTATTTATGTATATTTTGTACGTTTGTGCCATTGGATTTGGAAATTGGTGGCTTAGCATTTGGCTGGATGAAGGAAGTGGAGTGCAGGTATAAAATGAATCTCGGTACTCAAGGTGATAAATAATTATGAATTGCTTTAATTCAGATATCAAATGCGAATGGGACCAATACAACTACGTTCAATGCAACTGAATTCACTGCGTCAGACATGGAAGACATCACGTTAAACCCAAAGTTGAACATGTACATGTTGGTTTATTCGTTGACCATCATATTAATAGTTGTAATAGGATTACTGCGAACAGTTCTCTTTTCTTGGGTAATTAAATTTTGTAATTTTATACATAATGAAATTATATAACTAACCCAGTATTGGAAAAATCAATAACTGTAGTGCTTTTTGAAATGGTGGTCCACCAATAAAACTCGTTTTGGCCCATTGCTCTAATGCATGCTCTATTCAAAGAGTTGCTCTAATGGAGCCACAAATTATTGCGTGGATCACCATAACATGATACTACTATTACCAAGGAGTTCCCTGCTATTACAGAAATGTTTTAAAGGAATGCAGCAGTTTATTGAATTTATTGGTGGTTTTTGAGAAAAAAACTGCAGAAATCCACCATTAAAACTTGCATTTTACTTTAAATGACTGCATAACCTGCAATATTTGACATTACTACATTGAGATATGTTTTAATTTGTCAAACGTACCTATAGTAGGTCCAATTGTATAATTTGAAAGGAGATTTGATGGAACTCCGTACAAAAAATACTTCAGTTTGGTCCTTAAAATGTCACTTTTCATTCATAAAAATACGCAAACCGGCAGTTTTATGCAACAAACTGCAGCAAATTTTTGTAAGGGATGTATACCAGTTAAAAAACTGATAGAACAGAAGTTGTTGTCCCAACAGAGCAGTGTCATCACTATTTCTTAACTCGCTACATCATAGTCATCCCCATTATAGGGTTATGTGAAGTATTATTTTATGTAGTAGACATCAGGACATGTATTTGGTTATGGTTTGCAGGTAACTGTGAAGGCTGCAAGTAATATGCACAGGAAGTTGTTCAGAAGAATCTTGCAGGCTCCATTGAGCTTCTTCGAGACCACACCATCGGGAAGAATATTGCATCTGTTTTCAACAGACATGGATGTTGGTACGTCCATGGTGTCCTCTTAAATCAATCTTGTGATCTTCAGCATATGGTTTTCATGTGGGCAATTATGTTTCGTTTGATATATATATAGTTGATGGTGTGATTCCTCCTCTTCTGGACGATGGCTTCAACTGCATGTGGAGTCTCATCTCCAGCTTCTTCTTCATGAGCTTGGCATTCCCCTGGTTCCTTGTATTCATCATCCCCATGCTGTTGGCCTTCCTCTGGATCTCTCACGTCTTCAGAACCTCCATCCGGGAACTGAAAAGAGCAGAGAACTCCACCAGGTCTCCTCTTCTCACTCACCTCTCGACAACAGTTAGCGGACTAACTACCATTCGTGCCTACGGTAAAGAAAACGATTTCCAGAAGAAGTAACTATATCAACATCTTTCATTACTGTTCAGCTGTCAGTGATGTAATATAGCTTCATGTTTCTGTAATATGTAGGTTCGTTGAGCTGATGGACAATAACAACGATCACTTCTTTTACTATTATTCCGCATCGCGGTGGCTCTTCTTTAGATTAGAGGTTATGTCCGCGTGTAGCCTTACCGTAACTGCCCTGATGGTCGTGTTCCTACGTGGGAGCATCACTGCTCCTTTAGCTGGCCTGGCTTTGATGTATGCCAGTCAGGTAATTAAAAGTAACAGTTTGTGTATTGTGTCTACTGAACTGGAAATAAACTGGAATTTTTAAATGAAAGTTTGGTAGACACTGTATTTGCATATATGAAAGTTATATTTAGTTGATATGTAATGTCACATACGAAAATTTTTAAATAGTTTATTTTTTTGTTTGCCAGGTTAGCATGAAATTGCAGTATTTTGTGAGATGTCTGTCCGACCTAGAATCTCAATTCACACACGTGGAAAGGTTGGATCAATACACTCGCTCGGTGCCTTTGGAAAACCCGAAGATCATCCAAAGTAGCAGACCGCCGAGTACCTGGCCTCTCAATGGTGTCGTTACATTTAAAAATGTTCATATGAGGTACAGGGAAGGACTTCCCTTTGCCTTGCAAAATGTCTCGTTTGAAACTAAGCCGTGTGAGAAGATTGGGATCGTTGGCCGAACTGGATCCGGTTAGTGTTTGAGGTGTCTGAAAGTTTCCTTCACTCGACCTGGTAATAACTTGAATTCTGTGACTTAATAAGGGAAATCTTCTCTGGGTGGAGTCTTGTTCAGAACTGTTGAACTCACTTCAGGGAGCATCTTAATAGACGGACTGGACATTGCGAATTTCGGTCTGAGTGATCTTCGCTCCAAGATGTCATTGATTCCTCAAGATCCAGCTCTGTTTGTGGGAACTATTAGGTATACTTATTAATACTTCTTAATTGCGTGTCCAATGATACCATTGAATTTAAAGGTGATCGAACTGAGACTGTTGTTTAAAATTCACTTTCATGCTGCTTTGTTCAGTTAAAGAATCACGATGCAACAAAATCACTGTGGAGGTTAGTAAAAAAGGTTATTAGCACTTAAAGTTCCGTGGGGTAATTAAGTTAGGAGGTTCTCAAATGATAGCCTACCTCCTGTCATTCAAACTTGACAACTTTAAATGCTAATAACTTTTTTACTAATTTCTACAGTGATTTTGTTAATTACAAAACTTGTTTCTCCTTGTTGTTTCTTTGCGCAGTTTGTTTCAGTGTAGCTTACAAAAATTTCGTTTTTGTGGACTAAATATTTATTTGTTATCAATCAATAATCACAGGTTCAATTTGGATCCATTCAAGACATTCACAGATGCAGAAATATGGGAAGCATTAGAGAAATCCTACATGAAAGAAAAAGTATATGTTCTTTTACGCACATTCTTTTACATATGCACTATAGTTCTATATTTGTATTCTGTGCTTTTCTCATTTTATTTCACTTAAGTGACAGTGAAAGTATAAGTAGAAAAAGCTGTTTAAATTTCTAAACAGGTCATTAGCATGGAGGGTCAACTGCTAGCCATCGTGGAAGATGGCGGACAGAACTTTTCGGTCGGCGAGAGGCAACTGCTGTGTATTGCCAGAGCGATCTTGAGGAAGAATAAAGTTCTGCTTCTGGATGAAGCAACTGCTGCTGTTGATGGAGAAACGGATACACTAATTCAATTGGCGATCAAAGAGGCTTTTATGGAGTGCACCGTTCTCGTGATTGCGCACCGTCTCAACACCGTGCTATCCAGCGATAGAATAATCGTAATGGACGGAGGAAAAGTAAGACTACATCTTATTAATTACTACCAGTATATTCTGTTTTTGTCTTTATTCATTGTGACGCGTGTCGTTTAAATTGCAGGTCAGTGAAATTGCTAGTCCTGCCGAGTTGACGTCGAATGCCGATTCGCTGTTCACGAGACTTCTTCAAGCATCCGGGTCTGGTACCAATGATTAAGTATGTAAACATTTTACAATGTTTTCAGTTTTGTTACAGCGCTTTACATGTCCTTTGGTATTGTTAAGCTGAGATAAAATGGTGGGACACTTATATTTTTTTTGTTTTGAAAGTTGTTGTAAACTCGGTGCAAAGATGGGATATTTATTTTACTTGAGATGTATATATTGAGAAATGCGAAGCATAATAATGCATCTTTATTTTGCTGAAGGAGGTAAATATCTCACACTAAATATATGGGATTTGTTTTGATTTTTGTTTTGATGTGCAACTGTTAATAATTTAAATTGTCATGTATCACATGCAAGTATCAAAGAAGGAAAAGTGGTTTGTAGTGGTTTAAAGTTGCTGTCAGTGATGAAACGGAACATGAATAAATATGTTTGATATCCTCCATGATCTCTTGATACCCTGCATGATGTCATGCTGTCAATAAATTTGTAAATATTCACAGCACACATGCCTTATAAATTATTTTATATGCATTTTAATTACAGTAAACAAAGTTTACATATTTTATTGTACATAGAGTGCAGTATTTTAGTGTGTTGATATAACATGTTATGTACATATTTTGCACAAGAAAATATTTTATTTTATAATTCAAGAAGTTTTGAAAGTCTAGTCATGCATTACTAAAACTTGACATTGCAAAATGAAATGCATATTTTGTGTGCTACATACTAATATTCCACAAACACAACATCAACTGGTCTATATGGGTTTAGATATTGAACTTCAAAACCTATTGTCAAAAATTATGATTTTGAATCGGAATTTTAAGTATAAACCAGTATACTCTTGGTATAAACAAGTAAGAAACTACAAAAGTTATAATTTATATTTTGGCAGATATATAAATGAAATGAGTTGCTATTATAGTCATACTGATTTGTGTTGTTTCATTTTGGATGTATGCATTAATTCTGACTGCAAATATAAAGGAAAATGATTTTGTAGAAATAAGATATGTTCAGTTTATGAACGTAGTTTATGGATAACCCCTTCTAAAAATGGCTGATTTGGGCGCCATCTTGGACGTACTGTACGCAAAAATGGCGTCCTAGCATTTGATTACAAAGAGGTTTATTACACTTAAAGATCCTTGAACCTACTCAAACAAATTGGTATTTTGGATATTTAAGTGTATATGTGGGAGGTATCGTTATTTATTTGAACGTTGTCCCTAATCACTCCCATGCAATAAACAAAAAGCCCCTTTTGGTATCATGGAACCATCCAATGACCATTACGTAGTCGAGCTGCGCAGACCACGTGATCGAGATCGGCCAATGGGAGGACGAGTTTCGTTTTCTCGATCGGATCTTTGCTCGGACATCACGTCTCAAATTACTGTTGTGTTTTAACGTATAGATTGATGAATTAATCGGCATCCGTTCAAGGAAAATGAATTTGTGAACAATCTGGACCGTTTCCGAAGATGCCGTTGGTCGATTCAAATTTTCAATGGCGACCGTTGCGCACCGTCACGTATATCAGCTGGCTGCGCTAAATCTCAAATTGAAACAGGTTTGTGCATGTGCAGTATACAGTCAACTGTGACATTTCATCTGTATCCTATTCTTTTATCCAATCGTGCTAATACTGTGTCTTATTTTATGTGAATTTGCGTGTTCATTCGAATTATTTGTTTATTTAACAGCTATATATATATCGAGCTGGTTGAAATTTCGAAATTTATCAGCTCGGATGGACCTTAGGATGGGCCCAGTTGTTTTATCCTTTTGACTTAAAACGAACGGATTATCTTTGTTTTGGAAGGCTTTCGTTTATTTATTGACGAGATTTGCAAATGTAATTAATCCATTTTAAAATCTGTGCGATTAAAAACCCGGGTTTTGAACGTAGAGAAACCTATTTGCTGCAGTGGCGCCATCTAGCGTATAATGCCCTATCTACTGATACAAAATCTCTTATTATCATCATGAACCATGCCTGAACAGAAGCTGGATAATTACATTGCTTTATTCTTTTTATGACAGCACTGGAAATGTGATGGGACATAATTATGTTTGATTTTTGTACTGTGTACAGTTAAAATAGATTTAATGTTACATTTAAATTAATACATAAAACTACCTGGAAAGGTTCCAACTGAAAAATCAGTCATTGGCAAAATGGCATCCTTGTGTAATAAATAATCCGAACTGAATCCTTTTTACTGCTGTACATGTAATGACTGGATTACATATGTAATCTAGAAAAATTACAGTGTTCACTGGGTGCATTCGGGTATAAACCTGGAAAACTCGGTGAAATTGATATAAATTTTTAATATATGTAATTTGAATGTATTTTAAATACATTTTATTTAGATAAATTGTTGTAATAAATCTAGTTTAAGATGCCTGTATATAGTAATTTGCTCTGGAAATTTTGCATACGCACTTCAAGGAAACCTGGCCCCGGAAAATCTGGTAAACTTTATGGTTAAATTGATATAGATATGTATATAATGTACATTTTAAATTAAAATTATTTATAGAAATGTAATTACATTTGTGCAAAATCCTAGTGTTAAACCCTGGCTGTAAATCAGCAAGGTTGTCATTCAGTTTGGAGATCCACATATGCTTTTACAGGATTTAATTTTGAAGGTGTGTTGCATGGGGATATAATAAAAGGTTAATGTCATCAGGATGCAACGGCACGCACCCTACATTGTAGATGAGCAGCATAATAATTGTGTCACTGATATATCAATTGTTTTTCTATTTCAGTAATTAATATTTGGCACGGTCCACAAAAGCCAGCTCTGCGTGCAGATGAGAATGACAGCGAAGAGCTGCTTTAGCTGTTGAACACAGTGAAATTGGAACAGAATGGGAACGGCTGCCACCAAATTTCGTACTTACCTGGAGAATGGAGACGAATATGCTGCCATGCAGATTTTCCAGAGCAGTCCAGACCTTCAAAAGTCTTTCAATCCAAACCTTTCTTACGGTGACTCGTACCAACACAACACACCGTTACACTTTGCTTCCAAGCATGCCATGAAACATCTACTACGGTAAGGTTCTGTTTATAAATGCAGTGACAACAAAACAAAACAGGATAATGTTGCTTTAAGATTGACCCATATTCAATCTTAAAACAGAATCATAAGTTTAATAATTTATGGATTATGGTCATGCAAGTCATATGGCCAAAGAGTGGATCATAATCTTAATTGACATTTGTAGTAGGAAGAGGGTGTCTATAATAACAAGATACTACTGAACAGGAAAACATGGAAATCATGGGATTTTACTTTATTTACCCTTGAGATCCAGGAAATATACTGGAATTATTTCTGAAATATATGTACTGGGAAATTTATTTATTATCTTGTTGGGCATTATTTTGTTAATTGCATATATCAATGGATGTCAATGTAAATTACAACAATGTCAAAACATAAAGAGCTTTAGGTTGTTTACCAATGAATAATGAGAAGAATTGTTGAAATATACAGCATATTAATTTTCAGTGAAATTTGTGTAGTCCATGCAGTAGTATAATGTTATTTCATGCCCCCCTAGGGTTTAGAAAAGGGTATTACATTAATTCTAACATCAATTCCAACAGTCATACAATGAAACTTGTGTATATTGAACACTCGATCGCGGTTCCATAAAATCCCGGTCAACTTTAACAGGTGAACTAATAAAAAATTGTGTTTGCTTTCCTTTTGTATTTAATGACAGGACATTTCTGTACGATTTGAGTGGAAATCCGAACAAGAAAAACGGCCACAATGAGACTTCCCTGCATGCGGTTTGCCAAATGTCGCAGACGAAAAGCCTTTCGGCGCACGAGCGGCGCACAACTTGTGTGGGTCTTATTCTTCACTGGAAGGGTTCCATGTTGGCGAATGGAGAAGTGGAAAAAATCGACTTGGGTTCGCCTGATGATGTGAGGTTTATCTTCTTTCAACATAGTATGTACATAACTCAAAATAACCCGCGTTGAGTACCTCGCGATGCGAGGCGTACAAGGTGTCGGTAGCGCGTGGAGTGGAAATTAATTTCAGGAACGAATTTTATTGATTAGCCTACGTGTATAATAATATAATAATAATAATGTTAATGTTTGTCATGCTGTGGATAAAAAATACCGGGGTGAAATGAAATAACGGATCGATGCAAAATTATGTTTGCTTGTTTTGTCATTTGGTGAGGGATTATATTGCTGGATTGCGTGATTATATTCCACCCACCCAATAATTTTCCTAGCAGGAGGTACATGTTTACTTTGTAGGGAATTGTCATTGATTGTGCATATTGGGTGATTGACCGTATGATTTTATAGAAAGGTTATATTTTTGAAAGCACTTTTTGGCAATCTGTGATTTTAAATCTCTATCTGTGTCATTTTTTATTTAGTAGCTAGACATTGTTCATTGATTGATCCTAGTTAGTCAAAATGTATGTGATCATACCACTCAGGGAAACCTGGAAAACTCAGCGAAATTATATAAATATTTAATACTTTGAACAGAAACACAACACGGCGTTGCACTACGCGGCATCGTCGGGCCTCAAGAAATGCGTAGAAGTATGATAATTACAATAACAGTGGAATTTATAACTTTATAACATAGTTACTACATGATATATTGTGTAAATTTACAGTTACTCGTACATAATTGTGCACCTCTGTTTGCCGAAAATTTGGACAAAGACACTCCTTGCGACTGCGCGGAGAAAGCCGGTCACAATGACATCGCGCTGTACCTCGAGTCAAAGATGGTCTTTGTAAGGATTCAAATATATCTGAAGAATTCTTTCTTTACCGTTGTCATTGTTTCATACCTGGGAAGTTATTTGCTCATTACATACTTCATTTTGTAATTCAATATGAAGGCTGACACTGCTGATACCGTAAACGAAGCTGACTTTCTTCTAACGCTGGATGCTAATGAGGTATTTACTGGTCCATTTTTATTAAAGTTTTACATATAACAGAGTGTCTGTACTGTAATGATATTCCTGGAAATCCTGAAAAAGTCATAATTTAAAAAAAAAAACAACTCCTGAAAAGTCATGAATTTGTGTTTAATTTACATGTTTTAGAGCAGTGAAAATGGTGTTACATGGGCTGTTCATGACATGTATAAATTTATATTAGAAGTATTTGTGTTTGTCCTTTAGGTTTACAATGGACTTAGAGCACAGGACCTTCAAGAAGCTAAAGATCAACTTCTGGTAGAAACTTCTGACATGTTGCACGTGCCGTTGTTCACCGCAGAAGCATTGCTAAGAGCTCACGGTGAGAAGTGTGAAACAAGGACAATGTTACTCATGAGTTAGCCGTGTTTATTTATTGCATTGATCTTTTTGTGCCGTTATAAAGAATGGTCCAGAGAAGCTCTTCTGGAAAACTGGATAAAGGACCCGATAGTTTGCTGCGATAAAGCCGGTGTTCAACCTCCATCTAGCGCACTGCAGTTCAAATCGGGTGATGGTGAAGTAGTAGACCTTGGAAATGTTGCCACAGAATTCCAAGAGGAGAGCCTCAATAGCCCACTGAGGACATTGTTACTCGAGGATGGCACCGTGGTGAGTGTCCCCTTTTTTAATCCCTGGATTCTGTCTGTCTTCAAACTTAAGGGTCTATTTCCTGTTTGTCCTTCACTGCAGTGTGACATCTGCTTATCGTGCATTCCTATCGAAGAAGAACCTGTTCCGATGGTTTGCGAACACCAGTTCTGCAGATCTTGCTGGGAGGGGTAATTAATTAATTATACATAGTTGTGTGTTCCTCACTTTGTTGTGCAGGGTTCATAACACTCAGGGAAACAAAATATCTGGAAAATTCGGGGTGAATAATTTGTTCATTAATTCACTCTAATACCAGTTTGAGTTTGTACCATGAGCTCATAAACGCCCTGTATAAGACAGTGCTCGTAAATTACACGTAAAGCTACACGAGTTGTAGTTCGAATGACCATCGCGTTCATTCCTAAAATGCAAGATGATAACAAAAGGAAGTATTTTCATTTGGCAGCTACCTGAATGTGAAAATCCAAGCTGGGGATGCCCATAACATCATGTGTCCTGCCTTCGGTTGCATGCGACTCGTGCCGGTCGAGATGATCGAAAGGCTCGTGTCGCCGGATATGGTCCGCCGCTACCTCCAGTTTGACATCAAGGTGCATATGTACTGTATATAGTATAGCAGCATCTAATTGACGTGTCTGAATGTAAACACACCTTTAATCTTCACCTCCAGTGTATATTGTAATCCAAACGAATTTCTCAACAGATACAGCGAAAAGTTTTCGTTAGGACTACTCTGATAATGACATGTATATTTATAACATCAGGCTTTTGTCGAAAGCAACCCTAACATTAAGTGGTGTCCTTTCCCCGGCTGTGGGAGAGCAGTGAAACTACCCGCGAGCGAGTTGTCGTTACCGGAGCCGATACGCATTCCAAACTGGCAGCCGCCGCTGCCAACATCTCACGCCGTGGACTGCGGGAATGGACATTATTTTTGCTGGTACAATAATAAAGTAGACTTTTATATGCACCTATGTGGAACCGGAGGTGTGATGGATCTGTTTTCCGTGTCTTTCAGGGAATGTCTGGGAGAGGCTCACGCGCCGTGCGGCTGCGAGAAGTGGAGCGAGTGGCATCAGCGGGTAACTGAGATCAAACCGGAAGAGAGGAAATTGCTGATATTACACCCTTTCAATGGTTTGCTTCACCTTTATATCTGTTACTATGCATTTCCATGGATTTGTTGGAGCATTGGTGTAATTTAGTGTTTAATTGCAACACAGTGAAAAATACGTGCCAAGCAACCGAAGATGCTGCAAATTGCCTGTGGTTGGTGACCAATTCCAAGCCATGTCCCAGTTGCAAGTCTCCCATTCAGAAAAACGAAGGCTGCAATCACATGAAATGCTCCAAGGTATTTTTCGTCAAGTTCATCTCTTACACTACTGCGTAATTCCATCCGTGCGTGGTTGTTATTTTAAAGTGTGTTTGTATTTGTTTGAACAGTGCAAATTTGATTTCTGTTGGGTGTGCTTGGAGGCGTGGAAGAAACACAGCTCGGCAACCGGAGGTTACTTCCGGTGCAACCGCTTCGACGCGGTACATCGCGCCGAAGAAAGACAGGGAATCCTAGTCAGCGCTGTGCGTGCTCATTCAAATCGTTTTTATTATGACTTATCATGTACATTTGGACGTTTATGCAACTTGTACTGTGAATTCAGGCCGAGATGAAGAACAAACAGATGCAAGAGCTGAATCGGTTTGTTCACTACTACATGCGGTTTAAAAACCACGTGGAAAACCACAAGGTACATGTGTTTTACATTCATTGTCAGTTTATTGGAACTGTTTGTTTCATTCTTACCTTTCAACTGACTATTATGTAGTGTCTGTGTTTAATTAAACCAGTTATATTTCGCTATATTCGTAGTTGGAGGAGCCTTTACTGAAATCTGCCAAGGACAAAATGATCCTTCTCGCCGCCGCAGCTCCAGATTCTTCCGGTTCGTCTTACCTTGCTTATATAAAGTTTTCCATGTGTGATAATTTATTTTTGCGCTGGAGAAATTGTGATACGAGTAAACATTTTAGAGGGAAGAATCGCAGAAATCGAGACGAAGTTCGTGGAGTACGCGGTCAGCGAGTTGCTTCGAGCGAGACGGGTTCTGTGCGGCTCTTACATCTACGGTTACTACCTGGAGGACAACGGATACAACAAGAACATATTCGAGTTCATGCAGAACGAGCTGGAAGATTGCACGGAAAGGTTGTCGCAGATGGTGGCCAGGCCGTACTTGAGGACACCGAGGACTCTGATAATTCAGACCGCGGCGCTCGTCAAGAGAAAGCGACAGGAGTTCGTGATGGCCGTGTCGAAAGGCTTAATCCCACCCGAGACACCACCGACTATGAGGAGGTTCCGCAGAAGAAGGTTACCGGGTCTTATGGGAATAGATCCAGTGGAAGATGTAAGTTGTGGCATTTTGATTTGATTTGAATATTTTACTTCACGACTTTACTTAAACTGTGTTCCGTCTATTATTAGGAACAATTGTCTCAAGCCATTGCTGCTTCCCTTCGAGATCTGGATCCAAATGACCCTTGGGTGAAAGATGGACAGGGACGTCACACCAATTTAGCTTCCATGTACGATTGGCCGGATTACGACAGCGACGAAGAAGCCGAGATGAACAGCGCCCTTGCCGCTAGCATTTTAGGTGCGGTTGGTTATTTAACTACATCTGTATTTGCACTACAGTCAACTCCCGCTTTACAAGCCTTCGATATAAGAGCGTTATCTCAGTTATTAGAGACAGATTTTTCCCAGAACAACAATTTCCACCAATTAATACATAAAAAGTTTTTCACTATGTCCGTAACATCCATCATTGTCCGACCCATTTACCAATAACTTTTATGGTCTTTGTTTTTTGTGATTCCTCATGGTGTCTACTGAAGCTGGGAAACCTGGAAATCCTGGAATTATACTGGGTTTTTATGTTACCCTTGAAATCTTAAAAATGCGTATACTGGAATTCAGAAATTGAAATTCAGTAGACACTGCTTTTATTCATATAACAAGTTTTTGCGTAGATGTTTAATATATATAATATACTCATGGTTTTGGTTAATTGTCCAAGGTGTATGCTCGAGGAAAGGTTGCTCGAAACCACGTGCTAGGAACCTTCGGACAGGAGCGATGCATGAGCACTGCAGTTTGCGTTGTAGCAAGGCGGACAAGTTGGGAGAAAGAGAAGGTAACAACTGTCATGGTTTTAAATGAACTCCTATAACCTGTACTGCCTGTACTAATGGTTATTTCGTATATTTTTATGCCAGAACCTCCTCCAAGTTACGGTTCGGATTACCAGATGGACCTTTTGATAGCCCTGGAGATGTCCAGGTTGCAGATGATCGAAGACATGGGACGGATGTCGAGTCGACAGGAAAACGTCAGCGACATGCGTAATTGGGATACTTCCTCGTAAGTTTGGTGTATAAAAGTCTTATTTTACATGGTTCATACCACTCAAGGAAACCTGTAACATTTTGAAAACTCAAGGAAAATGGTAATCACAGATTGTTATGAACCGTGTTTCATGTTTTCGATGTGGCATAGACACCGTAAAAAATCAAAAAAGGGTTTAATAATGTATTATTGAAGATGTAATTGGGGTTTTTGTTGCCATTGATTCGTTGACTTAGCACATCACCACCTGAAATAGTGAGAGCTGTACCTTTTCTACCTTGTCTGTCCGAACCGGCTCTTTACGTTGAACGCGGCTCAAACGTCGCTTCCACCTCCGAAGGCAACATAGCGGCATCTTGTGGCCAACGTCCATCGCAGCTTCTTCTCCCTCAAGACACTGGAGGTGCTCGCATCAATATCCCAGATTCAAATTCCCAAACGACGGGTTCTTAACCAGAAAGTTGCTCGCACCCCTCGTGATCTGGGAAATTTCAATGCAATTAATTCTCGGTAACTTTTGGGTCCGAGGAGTTTCTGCGAGAGAAAACGGTTAAGAACCATTACGTCCATTATGTTTGGAGTTCTTGGTTGTCCTTTCCTTTGGAGCATGGGCACCACCAGCTACACCTTATTTATATTCTTGCATGCAATGCTACCATCTCTTCTTTTTATTTCACCGAGCCCTTTGTTCCCATTCGCATTTGGAAAGTGTTGACTTCATTTAAATTCCTCCTTTGATACCCAACACACCAGTTGACAACGTCTTCAAAGACAAAGAGGAAGAAGAGGAGGAGGAACAAGAGGAGGAAGAAGTGGCAGCGGAAGGAAATGATTGCAGCAAAAAACACGGGCTACAAGGACATGGGTTGCAAGGACATGTTCTACAAGGACAAGTGTTACAAGGACACAATCAAGAAGTGGCTTGCAGACTCCAAGAACTGGAAGGCCCATGCGTCGAATTAGGTCCCCAAGAACCACGCAGAGGTAGACCGAAAGGTCCCCGAAGGACCAATGCTGACGTAACGGTTGAATACTTCCTCAAAAGCCTAGCAGGTAAAGAAAGTTACCTGAAGAACATTAACACGGAACCAAACCCCGAATCGAAAGCTGAGAAAGAACTGATCCGGTTCTGCAAGACGAGGGATTGCAGCGAACAAGAAGGTCCGGTGACCGAATCTGCCGTTGAAGCCGCAGCTGCCGTGGCCAACATCTCCAACACCACTGGAGTATCCCTGGTACATCCGAAATGCTCTTGTGCCGAACACTCCAACCAGGTGCTGTGGGAACTTCGAGGGAGAACTCCGAACAATGGTCTGAAGAGAACCATGGAGGTTGCACCATCAGGTGTCGGTGTTGCTGTTGGTGGTAGTAGTAGTAGTGGTGAAGCCAGTGGATTCAGTCGGAACGTTGTAGATGGTTTCGGACGTCTGAAGAAATCGACAACAGATGGGAATATTTGCATGGGTTCGATGCCGCGCAAAGGGAAGATTGCGACCATGACGTGGGACATGTCGGTATCTCTGGAGACGTTGACCAAGAAGTCTTCGACTGTCATGAAGAAGTGGAGGAAGTCGGAGAAGAAGTGGAGAAGGCACAGTAGCCAGGACAGGGACAAGGCACATCATCGGAGGAAACCAGATTGGCAGTTCTTCTGACTGCGTACGTGTAGGTAACGCGGTTGTCGCGGCGTAAGAAGTGATGTACCTTCTTACGCTGGAAACAACCCTATTGTTGGTCACAACTACGGCATTTGGCTTATATTATCCGAGCTGAATTCATATATTTTACAGTTGAATATCCCCAACTTAGATAAATTGTAAATTATTATTATTGTCCTTAATTAACGGATATATGCAGCTCATTGCGACAGTCTTTCGCCAAATGGTCTTCAAAAGGTCATCGGAGGATAGTGTGTGGTGTTACAGGGTGTCTGTCTATTATACACTGTCATGAAATTTCTGGATTTTCCAGAGAAGTAATGGAATCTTTAAAACGGTCATGGAAATCCTGGAAAAGTAATTGACCGCGCATTCAATAATTAAAGAAAAACTGTTGCTAAAATGAGAGAAATGTCTGGGTAGATACAATTTTTTGGTTGAATACAGGTAATACATGTGTCTTCCATGTGTACATTTCGGAATTTGAATACCTATTAAACTTTTTATTGTAAAAAATATATAAAATTCCTTATTGATTTTCCTCCATTCATACAGTCATGGAATTTTGTGTTTTCAATGTGGCAGACACCGTGCGTTAAATATAGTCTATATTAATGTGCATACATACACTAATATAATGATAAGGAAACAAAATATTATTGCTCAGTAAATTAAACAGTCTCGTATTTGCTATATACAAAATATATTGTGCATTTATTATTGTGCAACTTTTATTGTAAAATGTTCAATTTTAAGCAAAATGCAAAGAAAGTTGAATGAGCCATAGTATATACGCTCGGGTAATAGAAGCCGTGCCGTACGTTGAAATAGGCAAATTTATTTTCGTTTTGTATGCTATGCATGAATTGACTTTAACTTGATTCATGTGCCGTGTGATTTCAAACTATTTAAATGTACTACTACAGTCATCATTTAGATTCGATATGGGAAACACGAGGAAATTCACTGCCATACACGTTCTCGCGTAGGACACGTAGCGCGGACAAACATTTTCTTTTCTTGGGATTTCTTCCGGAATTAGTTGAGATCGAGTGATGGCATTGCGTTTTTACCCGGAAATGATATTTTTAGTACATTGTAGTTGCAGTGGGACTATTCACACAAAAAGAAAAACAGAAATACGTGAATCCCTTCGACCGTAAAATATGGGAGGAATGCTCAAGTGTCGTGACATTTAGCTAAGTATGTTGTGTCAAATTTTACAATAACTGCTTTGTAAAGGTGAACTGACATGGTTTTGTAAGGTACCCTGAAACTTATTGTCATAACCTAGTACATGAAGAAAACAATGAAGAAAGCAATTGTGGAAATTCGTAATTAAAAGGTATTAACACTTAAAAAGTTTTAAAGTTGGCTAGATAGGAGATCGGCTAGCATAAGTGAACCTCCTAACTTAATTACCCCGGCGAACTTTAAGTGATAAATAGGTTTCATTGAAGTTTTGGTGTATTTTATAAAACAATGTCACCTTTAATATAGTCAATGACTGTATAAGTAAATGGGATTGGGACAATTTTAAATTTATAATCGGTGTTCCACTATATCAGTATATATTCAAGAGTATTTACTGTGTGTAGCCGTAAATGAAGCGGTGTCCGTGAATCGTGTGATATACATCCGTCAGCTTATCGAGAAGTACGTGTACTAGATCAATGTCATGTTTTATATACTATATATGGCCAATTAATATTCTGGGCAGCTACAATGAATATCCATATCTATTATTTATCTATGAGTCCCACAAAGAAGTTCGGCTTGTGTATCCGCGTGTGAAAACACGTAATCGCGCGTGCGGCGAAACCTCGATCGCGTACTTTCAAAATGATTTCTTTGGTTACATTTCTATACAATATATAGTGTGTCCAACATATGTTATTTGTTAATAGAAATGATAGTGAAATATTTATTATATTATTATAAAATAACTTCATTTCCAGAATGGAGAAATTACGTTGAATGGTTTCGCGCAGCGATGAGTATACACAGACAGCAGTGTAACAATGTACTATTAAGTGCAGCTTTTTCCATTTATATATTTCAAATTAATCTTAACATTCGAATATAATTAATAGATGTACAGGGTTTTATGTAAATTGTGTGGCTGCAAACACTTTGCGAGGAAATTTGAACGCATGGTATGTTGCGCTAAGTATTGAATTGAAATCTGTGCCAAAATAGGAAACTTTTGCACATTTGAGAACGTGCAAGAACGTACTGCACCCTGTTTTTGCAGGGTCCACATTGTAACAATGTCCTTTAATTATACTTTTTATTACTTAACTCGTATAAGTGAATTTAAATTGGTAATTAATTACGGACAGTGATACGCGTGGTTTGCGAAAGATTGTCCGTATAAGAATGTAATCTGCTGTTGAATAAGCACAGCCTCGAAAAACGATTCAACAGTATAAATTTGCAAAAAAACATTCCTCATACTTTTATTATTTATGGAGTGTTATTTTGCAAGAAATATGACAAAATGTAGGTAATGTTCACAGTTGATCGAATCGTTCTCTGATGCTTCACTTTATTTCTAGGTGTATTTAAATTGCTTTAAGAAATCAGGAAATTAATCCAGTTTTAGTATTAATAAGTCCTTAAATTAAGTACATATACCAAATTACAGGAATTGAATTATTTTATAAATGCGGCTTGTCGGTCGCGGCCAATCCGCAAATACAATACCGAATGATTTAAAAGTTGGTTTATTATCCTGATCACTTTCACTATATACATGTTAAATGTAAATAATCGTTTTGTTTTATAATTATACTAGTTGCATTATAGCATAATAACCAGAATTACATTGAAAGCTTATACATGTGGACATGCGAATGAGAAACGGGTAAAGATGATGGCCGTCTTTGCATTAAGTACCACGAATGGTGTGAAAATTGATGGTGGATGTTACAATTCATGTGGTATGATGATCGATGTAGGCCAAAAAAGGAAAGATGTTGTTAAGAAAGTCATTTTTATTGTGTTAATTATATTGGCATTGTTCCTATTGATATGTATACTGTTTAACACTGATGCGACTGCGTGATATAGCAACAATATTTCTGTTTCAATATATAATAACTTGATAATAAGTGGTTTTAGTTTACAATTTGGTTAATTGGCAGTGCATCATTTTCCACTTGACATTGAAGAAAAAATTTTAAAATCGCGCCGCATATTTCATTATTGTGGTGTGTTACGTGTGACGTTGGGGCAAGTGCCCATTTTTCATAAATCGTTTTACGTGAAAGGTTTTCTCTTATTGCAAAATCACATTCATCATACATACCTGCATCTTTACCTAAATAACTTTTACCGTTTATGGATTGTTACGAGAAAAGTGACCAATATCAGTATTTTCAAGGATATGACTTTTTTTTTCCAGAACACAAAATGCATAAAGTGACAGATAGTTACATAAACCATATATACATCCATCCCTTTAAAAATTTATAAATAAGTGGAACTACCCTTCACTTTGTAATTTGGATATCCTGGAAAAAGTTATATAGGTATACTTAGACACCAGGGGAAACTTCATCGATCACAAACTATTTATTACAGTTCAAATGAACTCTACATAATACATATTACAATTATTATCTATAACTGCAATTACGTGTGTAATTTAATTAGTGGTGCTCGGTGTGTCCATGGTGATGGTCATCAGAAGGAAACATAGAATGGTATGCTTTTTCTGCTAATATTGTAGCAACTGTTAGACCAAGTCCCCATTTCCATCCACGAGTGAGACCCAATATTGCGTTTCCAAAGTGTGTCCCCATTTTAGGATGGTAACGCCAAACCTCATTTCTGGTGGGATTCAAAACAAAACATTCATATAATATATAATTATATGTACGTGTTAAAATTAATCAAGAATTAATTCTTACCTAGCCCAAGGATCTTTCAGACCTTTCTGAGCAAGCATCTGCTGATTTCGTCGCAGTTCAGCTACATCTTCTACTTTATAAATTCGCCAATCTGGGACTTCATATGGTGGTCCATGAGCATGATGACCATGCCCATGGTTATGATGGCCTGTTCCTCCAGCTCCAACCATCGTCGTGCTACCCAAGATGCTACTTGGTCAAGAAAAGCAAGTTATAATCAGGTAGAGGCGTAGAGGCTAGCAACTCGATACACAATCGGTACCGGTTCTGTATCGAAATCGGAGTCGAAATCGCAGCTACGTCGCATAATAGCGCGTGAAAGCAGGGAAAGCGACTGTCACGAATGTTTTTAAACTGTTGCGAGATACAAGTCAAGGTTTGTTGACATCAGCTTGACGGAAATCTACTGGAATTATATATAATCAATATAATAAGTGATTGAACTTGGTATCGGTCATTGAGTATCGGTACTGTACGGTCGTGTACGGTATAAAGATTGTACCGTTGCGTCTTGCCTTGATCAGGTTTTGCGGTTTTGCTGGCATTTTCAACGTCTGCGTTTGTGATTACACAAAATGACTGAGGTGAGTTTTCATATCTAAATCGGAATTAGACACATTTATGTATGTTATTCAGCAGGAATCGACTGTTTTATTTGATTCCTTTTTATTTACCACAATTGTGGTATGTGTTTGTGGTCAATGGTTTTTGCATTGCTTGAGACGAATGTTTTTGTCACTTGCATATGGTAGCTCGGTTAATATATGTGGTTTTTGTGCTTTTTAGGTTGAAACTGAAAATGATATACAGTAACCACTGCGTCGTCAATTGAAGTCGGTAATTACCAGGTCCGTATCCATTCAACAAAATTATATTTTTGTTTAAATTGGTCTGATGTTTAAATTTGTTGTCTATATTTTAGAATGACGGCTTGTTTGAAGACACAGGCAGTGAGTGCCAGCGAATTTCAAGCTCAACTTAATATGTTTACATGAATATATACCGTGGATGATGTAGATTTGTGAAGAACCAAATTTGAAGCAAGAACCCAGACAACATACACAGTACGTAATACACTTTTTCTTACAGAAAATAGCCGTTTATGCAGGTCATTCCAAATGCTAAAACGTCCCAAATTCGGAAATTTTCACAAGTAATGTTGCAAGGATTTCGTTAATTTTTTTAGTGAACATAAGTACACCTAAATTATATTGAAATATTCCAATTGGTTACCGAGTTATGAACCCTGTACTGCACGCCCTCACCTAGCTAACAGAAAGTTGGAGGCTGCGAAGCAAAGCGTTCTGGAGCTGATCCATTTTTAAATTTTGACGTACAAAACCATCATAAACTTATAGGAAAAAGCCTCAGGATTCCGAATCTGTCCTCGGAATCGACACTGCTATCACGGTTTATGAGATTATCGACTTTTCAGTGGATTGCTTTTAGCTGTCATGGTTTAGGGACGCAAAACTGGGCTTTGGAGTGCCTCAATCTGATCAAAAACCACACAGTCTTATTGAAAATATTCCCAGGATTCCAAAACTGTCTTCGGAATTGAAAAAAAATCTTTCACGGTTTAGAAGATTTTTGACTTTTAGTGGAGGCATCCCCAGTGAAAGTTTGTTGCGTTTAGCTGTCATGGTTTAGGGGCGCAAAACGGGGTTTTGGAGTGCCTGAATATGCCTAAAAACCACACCGGCGGATTGGAAAAGTTCTCAGGATTCAGAATCTATACCCATAATTGACCCAGCTGTCACGGGAAAGGATTTACCAAAATCGACTTTCGTTGGAGGCTGCGAAGCGAAGCGTTCTGGAGATGGTCCATTTTTAGGTTTCCCCAAGCGAAACGAAGCATTTAGGATCCTCCTATCTATACAAAACCAGCATTGTCTTATAGGAAAAATACTCAGGAATCCGAATCAGTCTTCGGAATTAACATTGCTATCACGGTTCAGCAGATAATCAACTTTTTAATGGATGCAAGAAAAGTGAAGGTTTAGCAGTGAAGGTTTAGCCATGCAAAACTATGATTCATTGTGGTCCAATCTGCGCTAAACCAACATATTCTGATAGAAAAATCCTCAGGATTCCAAATCTGTCATCGGAATTGACACTGCTGTCACGGTTTAGGAGGTATTCGACTTTTAGTGGAGGCATTCAAAGTGAAACTTGTTTGCGTTTAGCTGTCATTGTTTAGGCACGAGAAAAAAGGGGATGGGGATACCCCACACTTTATAAAACCGGCACAGTCTTATTGGAAATGTCCTCAGGATTCCGAATCACTATCCATAATCGATC
>JAQFZQ010000302.1:0-37995 GCA_034696005.1 Glomeris marginata | reverse complement strand
TGATTATTTGTGATTATATTGATCTATTTTCACCAAAAAATGATTGTGTTAAGATTCTCTGTCAGTTCACCTTTAAGAAACAAGAAAATGATAATCTAATTCTATTGTTTGCTTAAAATCCCCATTGGCTGGTGGCTTCACTCGACCAATAGCGAAACGGCACATCCTAAGTATGCGCCATGTTGACAGCCTGGAGTTCAACTCAACACTGATTTATTCTACAGAGCATTGTGGGTGACAAGATTATCCAACAATATCAATACCCCGATATTGATAGACAGTAATTATCGATATTACAGTCTGGTTTGATCAAGCACAAGAAATGACTTGGGATAGATTGATGGATTGGCTTGTTTAGGTGGCGGAGGTACCACACAGCAAGCAATTATAAAATTACTGTCTTTCTCGTGAAAGAAGACTGTGCAAAGGTCAAAAGGATGGACTGGGTCCACGGCAAAATGGGGGACAGTGCATTACGCATGCACCTGCAGAGCAGGTGACGTCATTGAATGCAGCTCTGTGTACGAAACCCTGACCCCTCTTTTCACGTTGGACCCAGTCTACCTATTTGAACTCTGCGCTGTCTTCTTTCATAGCAGAGACAGTAAGGAGTCAATATTCCAACTAATTTATGTTATTTTTTGCCCCATTCTAAACAGTTCCAATTCCTTTCTTGTGCTAAATCAAATTATAGGCTTCTAACAGGAGTAGGAAGGTAACAATTTGAAACACGTTTTGTCTTATTGCCTGTCACTCACTTTGCAATTAGTACCATATCATCTGCATATGCCAACATATACGCGCACATTTCCAATCATAATTGGAAGGATTACATAATGATAAATGGGAACATTGTTCTTTTATGGTATTTCAATAGCTTAACTTCTGAATTTCTGAACATATTTGAAGAAAGCTATTTCTTCTCATTGAATCGCGGGAAAAATATGTTGACTGCGCGGAGGAATCCAATTCCTCTTTTCAGTCCTACCTGACAGATTAGTTGGTGTCTCGTGTTTCACTGCACATGCAACCAGACAGCAAACTGATGCGCATGAGCAGAATTTCAATGGAACTCAAAACTTGGAACTGGAAATCCAACCCAGTCAAGTTGTCTCTTACGAGTACCTTACAATACCGTGTAAGTTCACCTACACCGGGTTGTCAGATTACAAAGTTAGAGCCAAGTGTTTCCTACATTCGAAGACGTTTCTGAATATGAAAGAAGCTCGAATTTCCAAGATGGTAAAAACCTCGCGTGGGTTGCTCTGAATACGACATGCCGCGTCTTATCATCGGTTCCCAAGTCATGTTCACGCACCACAGTTGGTTATTTCCTCCATGAAACTTGGGAACTCGGGTTGGAATGACATTATGTGAGTAGTTACAACATTTTAAGATGTGTGCTTGCGTATAGTTAGGAGCAGTAGTAAAGAGTGAAAAAAAAAGGAAGAAGCATTTCCGGCGCAACTTGCGATCTGCGCGACATGCGCAATAAAATCAGATTAACGTCTCGGAAAACGAAATATCTTGTGAGAAAAAGGACTCCATCTTGGAGAATCGAGGTTGTGGGTGCCGCAAGGGGGTCAATATTTCTGTCCCCAGATGGAAGATAAAGAAGACAGAGCAAGAAAAGGAGCTCGTAGATGTCAGCGGTGTCTCGATTTACTCAAAGATTTATGCCTCTGCTTGCCGCACTCTGGCATATGGGGCTATATCCTATAGGGAGGTGATACTGTTCCAAGTACTTTAATCACCACCCTTCCCCCTTCCCCTACCTAATCCTTCCAACATCTACCTTCCACGTGATGAACGTTGCCTGGCAACAGGTGGATCAGCATTAAATACACGCACATGTTCATGCAGAACAGGGTCACGTGACACATCTCCCCCACAACCAAACGTTTACCCATTTTAATGCTGCCTAGTATTCATAACCACGCACTTGGTGATCCGATAGAGACCGAACCCCGGCAGCCAGGCCGGCGGGGTCTGGCACGCTCTGTGCATTTCAGGACCAGATCAAACAACATCCTTGTGAAGCCCACATCCTGTTGTTACCCGACATATTGTATTGTAAAAGAGAAGGAATCATTTCCCAGACCATGTCAAGCAGCAAATGCGGCTTGCGTACCCGCCGCAAGAAAATGGACTCTTTCGTATCAATACGTATAGAATACAAAAATGCGAACAGACTGCATGGTTCGAAGATCTTATTGTCTTATCCCCAGCCAATTCAACTACTTTCTACAGCTTAAAATTAATACAGTCTGTCATGTCTTGGAAGAATTGTATGTTAGCTCAGCAGCACGAACACAACTAACCTCGACCCTTTCGATGCCAACCACCTGTTTTAATGTGTTGGCAACATAAACATCGATACACTTCGATATATATCGATATTAACGTTGCAAAGCATCATTTAGATATGACACAGCCCAACCCAGATAAGTGGAAAACACATAAAGTGAAAACAATCAGGCTAATATGTGTGATAGTGGCGCAAAGTGACATCAACCCGCGCGCATCATGGAACGGACAAAGTGACCACACCTACTAAATCCCTGTTCTAATGTATTCGACTGAATAGTGGAATCCAGGTGGCGCTGTCATTTAGGGTACAGGATGAAAGTAAAAAATGCAGATTTTAGTGGTAACCATGCGACAATCTACAGTCTCACATTTTTATATAAAAATGAATTGTTCAAATGCAACTAGTACAAACATATAGACATCATCGTTTATACTATTTTAACAGGTAAAGTTGCCATTTTTTGCAGTTCACGCATTGCCAACAGGTGTCTCTGACATCTGCAGTTCAAGCAAAGAGTCAGTGTCCAGTAGGTGCAAGACATTTTCATTTCATGTTCAATGGGAAGCACAGCACATTCATTACAGAGTCTCAAATAACTATATTAATTTCTCCTTTGTTTTGTGTATATTCCACCAGAGGTTGCTATTTGCAACAGTATCATCAACCACAGGATGCGCAATGGCATGCATCCAAACGTATCTGCTACGTGTATCGACTGTACCGCCGCAAGGTGCAGACCGATAAACCAAACCCTGTCGTTCAATAATAACTTGGGTAATCTCATCAATTATCACATTAATCACCCACCCAGGCTTCTCAGATCTATTATTGGGCAGCACATACTGGAGGCGGGTCTAGGCAAGCACTTGGCTACGAGCACCAAAAGATGGTCTTACAATAGCAACTGAGCAATCGAAGAAAGCTCCACTATGACAATAAGAGCAGCTCCCTGCAGAACGTTCTAGATGTAACCCAGAAGAAGAGCATAAAGACAGAAATAATCACACAAAGCGATGACCGGTGGAGGTCAACACCCCTCTACACTGTAATGTCCTTACTTATACTAAGAGCGTATACTCAGTCCAGTGGTGAGAGGCAAATGCCTCTTCCCACTGCTCAGAGTGCTTGGGGGCTAGTTATCAGCCAATAGGGAGCAAGAAAACACTCAAATGCTACAGTGAGAAAGGCAATAAACCTTTCTGACACCTGATGATGGCTAGTGATGTGCCGAAACACGTGTTGCGTATTTGCGACACCAATGCTAAGGCTCTAATTATTTCCTGACTTATGTTAACTTAACGTAGAGTCCTTAGAACCTGCCTAAAGTGATACTGTCTAAAGTGATACTGTCTAAAGTGATATCCTGTCTAAAGTGATAACACGACTCGGTCCCAACTCGGGTCCCATACATACTGCACGTACCTGCCTAAAGTGATAACCTGTCTGAAGTAATATCCTACGTGGGTCCCAGCAATATCACTTTAGACAGGTTCTAATGTATACAGAGTATGGCTAAACCAGTTCACGTTGGTGATTTGTTCGTGCTCTTGAAACATTGCTGTATGGAACAGTTCACTCAAGGTAGTTATGGAGTGAATTATGAGGTAGTTTCACTGTATAAAAGTGTCAATCCCAACTTATAAACAGGTGAATTATTTAATCCAACTAGTTTCAACACTCGAGTGCCATCATCAGGTACTTGTTTAAAATTCAAAACACTGTTCATGTTTGACATGAGCACCACGAGCGCAATGCCTCATCTAGTAGATGAACTTATTACACAATGACTGTCCACTTCTGAGGTGACTGTTGTTCAGTAAAGGTGCTAACACTCATCAAGATTGTGTTTCATAATCATGTCAAAGGTCCAACAGCAAATGAAAGAACACGGAGTAATAACACCACCTTCCTCTTGTTGCCTAATGAAGGTTGGTCTAATTTTGAACATGAAGATGACACGTGTGTCAAAACACGTTTGTGTACTAAACAGGACTTCTCAGATTGATATAAGGATGATAGGATTGGTAACTGCATGCAAAATGTTAGTTATTTGTGAGCATTGTATCAATGTTGCATTTCAATTTTCCTATTCCTCCGATTCTTGTCGAGTGGTCTGATGATAATCTTGAAGTTATTGGACCATAACCCTTCTAGATTGGAACTACTCATAACTGATCAAGATGGTGTCCTAATCTGCCTTGGCCATACTCTGTAAATGAAGGTCTCTAACTTCAACCAAACTTGCTTGGTGATTACTTATGAGTGATTGGTCCGATGAGCAATGCACGTGGCTCATGCATCGTCACGCACTTGCCCCTGCTGCTAACTCACCTCATTGATCATATCAAATTGGTGTTATTTTCAACCCAACAGGTGATACACATGTACATAAACCCCTGTTAATATTGCAGTCATCCTGAAATATGCATGCCTGGGATCACGAGTTCAGCATGTAGAATAACACTTGAGGGTGATTTGGGAACTGGTATTGCGACCGAGCGCGCAACGCAAACTTAACATCGGTGTGGTGTGATGTGGTGGTAGTTGCTCTTCAACATCACTACACAGCCAACATCACTTCTGATGCCCTTCACATTCAACAGTGCTGCATCAAACACGATGGGTGTCAGATGCGGAAAGTCCCACGCGATAGAGGGCATTGCGTCCAACACGTCAAAATATCACCGCATGGTTCAACAACAAAATATTTCATCCTGTGCATATCATTAATAGCAGTGTCCATGATACCATAATCACTTCATCTCCACATAACTCTCATCATGGACTTCAATAAACATGAATGCGACACGTGATTTTGTAACGGTGCCACACAATACAATACGTCAGGCAACGACAGGCTATTGGTCCAACTTGATTACCCCCGTCATGTAAACACTACAACCGTCCCATAATGTTTAAAAGCTCATCAAGTTTGCACTTAAAACCCTCAACTGTACCCGCTTCCACCACCTAACTAATGTAAAACTACTATTTTTCGTACCTAGCTAAATTTTGTACTTTTCTATTTTGGGCATATTCATACCGATTAATTTTTGTTCTGGCAGGCTTGCCATTCCTATGGCACTAAATTTTAGTACAGTTTAATTTTCGTGCTTCCCATAATAGTACGAAAAATACGAAAATAAATCGTGTACGAAATAAAGTAGTTTTACAGTATACAAATGCATTGTTTCCACCAAAGTGATACTATAAGCATTTAGTGGTCAGAGAAATGCTAAAATAGTAAAACACCAGCTGATGTGGCTGGCAGCGCAGTGGGGGCAAAAGCATCTAGGGAATTGGGAGGAAATTGTATGGGGTGGGCGGAGCTTAGGCTGGCCCCGTTTCTAAATTTAGACCCTGCTTCTGATCGATGCTGGCCGGGGAAGCGGCAAAGTTCAGCAACGCTCCACATTTCCAGCACAAATACACTTAGATGACTGCACACACCGTCAGATAAATGTCCACATACATATATATTTGCCTGCAGGAAGTCCGAAATCCGCATGGCAACAATGCAAAACGGGATGGGAGATTGGTGAGAGGGAGGGGATTGGTTTAGTGTGAGATTCACAAGTCACATGATGCACACAACTATTACTATGTGTAAATTACATATAACCTCCATGTGGGAATTATGAAATGCTGCTCTACAAGGGAACATTAATATTGGTGGTTGGATCGCAGCGACACCGTGATTTGCATGACTACGCTGACCTGGGACAATGTTAACAACACCACTGTGCTGCTGTGTTTGGAACACCACCAAAATCAGTGGTAAACAGCAGCAGGCGACTTCCTGGGTTCATTACTGAATTCCTGAGATTAGTTTCCCTGACCCTTCCATTGTTTTCTAAGGAGTGGGTGGAGTTATTTGATGGCGGGGTTTTAACACGACACACTGTAGATTCAAAAACTTGGCCAGTTTATCATTCAATGAGCTTTTTTTACCAGGAGTGGCAAGCGCAGTGTTAACGGTCATGTGGACGCTGAGGGGTGCCCGTATTAGCAGCGGCCATTTCTAAGCACTGATTCACCAATGAGTCGTTTGCTTCACTCAAGACTATTAGGCAAATATGTTGCATTACTCATTGAAATCTGTTTAACAAAGATTACACCTGTAACTTCAGCTTTAAGTCACCTGCTCTACAATGGCGGACAGAGATCAGTGGCTTAGCAAGCAACCCGCATGGATCTGCAACTCATCAAGCGCTTGCCCCATTGTTCATTCGACTCGTACATAGTATGATGCTTAAAAATGGCTGCACGTGGATTTGGACAGCCCTCAGAGTTGGCACCACCATTAGTATACGGTTGCCCTTCTTGGTAAAACAGCCCATATTGGCTTTTTTGTAGTGACGGTGAAACTCGCAGCATTCGTGACGGGCGAAGGGTGGATAATTGGTTACGAGTGAAAACAAAAGCTGATGGAGACTGCATAAGTAGCCACATGCACTTAGCGAGGAGTGTTTCAGCGTGTCACCCAATGAAACATGTGCGACCAACTGCATTACAGTATATGAATGCGCACGGCATGCACATCTAATATTGAGTTCTTTCTTGGGTGGTTGTACAATAACGTCATTGTGAAGCTCGTGCACAGTCGTGCAAATGACATGCTTTTCTTTTTGGACATGCTTTGCAACACTGACTTCACAATAACCTCCTGTGGGACCGTTTCTACGCCGTCTTCTGTCATATAGCTGCAATGACTTCTTTACGCAATTGCGCAAAATGCCCATGCAGATAAAAGCATAAAACTTGCAAAGCTCACGTTGACAGGTTTGGTTTGTTTAGTTGGACCGAAAGCCTGTTGTTGCCTGACATATTGTATTGTATTTGCATCTACTCAGTGTCGACGCGGTGAGGACACCATAAGGTTATTTCTACCCAAAAAAATTTGATTTTTTACAGTCAACTCCCTTTTAGTCAACTGGATTTTTCAATATGTTTCTATCCCCTATATTAATATCAATAATTTAAATGTGAATTTCTAGTATATTTTATCCAATTTCAGTCCAATTTAAACAATAATACAAAATTGGTATTTATTAAAAAATATTTTGCCTTGAATAAAACTGAAATGGAAATAGACCAAAAATTATATCTGTCTGTGCCAGATTGTAGGGTCATAATATCATGTTCTTATATAAGTAGACAAATAATAACATCAAGAAATATTGGAGTATGAAAAGATAAATGTGGAGAAAGTATGAGTTTAAATATATGCTTCTGAATTCCTATTCATTTAAAATGCAACTAAACGATACATCAATTTATCGATTTTTGCATTTACCCCTCTGGAGTCCACTCGGCTCTACTTAACCAATGACAGCATATACAGTAGTGCTACATGTAATATGCTACTATATATTATTGATGGTCATAATTGAAAAAAAGAGAACAAAGAGAAAGGAAAACGGCGGCCATCTTGTGCCATAGAAATTAAAACACTTCATTCGCTGTCATAAAATCCTCAAAATGGCTTTTTGGGAGTATGAATAGGGGAAAAAATCCTTCCAGTTATTATTTATACATCTGCTGTTAAATATTCAAAAATGTCATCATGCATAATACCGATTTGCATAACATGCATGGAAAATTGGATCAACTCCATGCACCAAAAAAGGACCAAAAAGGGGCCATAAAGTCAAACACCTAATTCCTGTTCAAGTTGGGGTAATAGGGAAATAAATTCAACCAGCCTGTAACAAAACAGGGACATGCTATAGTAACCGACTGGCAACAGTGTTGGCATATCACCGAAATTTTGCACGAAAAATTTGGGCCACTCGCATACTACACTGAATAATTAATTGCAAAATGCTAAATTATGTAATGACCATATTTCAGCCAGTTGACTCTGTCTACGTGTTTATACGAGGAAATAAAGAGTAATTTTCCAACATGTTCATGGCCAATTTATGGAGGCATTTTCAGTGTAATTAGATCAATTTGTCGTGGGATAAAATAAAATGAGACACTATATACAAAATCCAATTGATCAAGTCCAAATTTCAGCACATGGTATGTATATTTAAATATAAACACGTTGAAACTATAGGGAAAAATCTCATTTGCATATTCTATATTATATTTCATTTCACACCCAGTTATAACTTATATGTACCTATATATGCATTTTAAAAATTTATAACCTGATTTATGGGAAAAGTGAAGAGCCAAAAAGTTAATGTTGCTAACAAAAATCCATTTTGCAGCATTTGTTATTTATTTGTTTATTGCAGTTGGGTGTAACCTTTTATATAAATTAGTAAAAGGCGTTAATTACCTGGCCATGATTACAATTTCATCATGTGAAGTCTTCATTTATGCATACTTTTGAGTCAGGTTAATAAAAATAATCATGTAATTTACTTGTATTTCTACTCTGTTAATTTAGAAAGCTTTGTAATTGCTACGTATTATAAATCCGCATTTTAAAAATCAAATTAACATTTTCCTCATAAAATTTCAAATATTTATTACTATTTCATTAATTGGAATATTTGTAATTGCATTTAATTCAATATTTGTAATTGCATTTAATTCAATATTTGTAATTGCATATAATTCAATATTTGTATAATGCAATATTTAGAACATTAGAATCACTTGAAATTCAATATTTATAATTTATATTTGTAATTCTATATTTGTATAATTCTATATTTGTAATTCTATATTTGTATAATTCTATATTTGTAATTCAACATTTATAATTACACATTGTACTTTTAAACCCCAATCACAACTTTTCCAAACAGATGTAGAAATTAATTCGTTTATTTTCTATATTTTCATCATACTTTACTATATTAATATTATTTATTATAACATGTCTTATTAATTTTTACAGCTTCAAAACCCATATTCATATATTTAGTTATGGAGATAAATTCTGCTAAATACGTATTCTACATTTATATTTCTACCAACTTCTCTAATTATAATTGTAATAGTAATAGTAATAGTAATATTAATAGTAATATTAATAGTAATAGCAATAGCAATAGCAATAGCAATAGCAATAGCAATAGTACGCATGATAACGGGCGTATAGTACACTTCTATAATAATACTTTAAAAATATAAAAGTATTTAATACATAGGATAATTATTTTTGTTAGATCAAGTATGCAATTGTTTCCATAATAATATACAATTAACATTTATTTTGAGATATCAGACCCTAACTCTGCTTTTCGCGTAGTGTTTTTGTTTCCAACTGCGCGCGCGGTTCCCTACATCACGGGTTTTTCATATTACATTAAAACAAATGCACAATTTGAGACTTTTCCCCTTAAATCCTTATCATATCACATCCTTTTATAACATATAGGGTACATAGTATGTAATAGTAGACATCTAAATAATTGAGGAACTTGCGAAATATAATAGTTGGTTTTCGCTGCGCAATTTTCCATCAAAAACGAGTGCGGAAAGTACATGTCGGCCATGACACCCTCATGAATAAGACGTGTGACGCTCCTCCTTAGGTCGTTACGACGTCACCAAACTCTATTCATCATATGTGCTTGGGGCCAAAAGCATTTTAAACTCGAGAGAGATTTACACCCTCAAAATATATATATGCTCATCATCTACAGAATATGAAATACAGTCCCAACTGTGGAAATGTGTGTCCTGGGACCTACCATGCATAACTGCATTTTTTACCCACCCCTCCCCCTCGCACTTTTTTGGCCCTTACACACCAAAACCCATAAAACTCTACACTTGATGCTGCAGCAACTGCAAAGTGTAAAAAAAGGGGAGAAAAAATAGACCTGCAACAAATAAGAGGGGAAAATTCCTGCTACACTGGCAACACAACTGGATTGAATACAAATACCCAAATAGGCGAACACAGTGACAGGTTAGGCTTAAATCCGTGTTTAGGCCTACTTTATGGACCGAATTTCGCAACACTAAAAATGGTGTCAGGAATTTGAAGGCAATTTTCCCCAACCTCTTCTTTAATACTATATTAGAGCCTACTACTATACAGAGCCCTATACTATACTACATGGACATGCTTATATTCCACTTTCAGGTCCTTGCAATAAAACATAGCAGGGTTGCAATATCGATCCACTTTGACATTTATCATGCTATATACTGCGCATGCGCAACTCGATCCAAATCAAGAGCAAACACACATGAAACTCTATATATATAACTACAATATTCATAACTACCAATTTTCCCTATATATATTTTATTTCGTTTTTCCAACTGATGTAAATAAAAAAATACTCGTTTTTCTTTTTTAATAGTACAGCATTATAATTCTATGTAAATATTGTATTTACTGAACATAGGGCCCTTTGCCCAGTATGTTCTCAATTTAAAAAGGCAAATATAAAATGGATAATATTATTGTATGGAGTAACACTATAGACCCATAATTTTTTACATCTTTATTCAATGGCTTCATGAATAATGCATAAAAAGCCTTGTTCCACTTTTCACATGGGGTATCATCATATATCCATGAAATGTTTCTTTTATTTTTCATACATTGCTATATGTAGGCTATAATGACACAAATAAAACAGAATTCAGAATACTAGGGTGGAATTCAAATGTAGACCTATATTACATTCATAACTTTTAAATGACATGAGATAGATGGTTAGTTCCAATTGGAAAGTTTTAGCCCATCCCATCATTATTACAATCCACTTTGATTTAAATTTCTAACAGCAATAATCTAATTTATCAGAATTTACATTGAAACTCTGAAATGTGGTTCGCGCCGAGAAAATAAATATAGAAAGATGAAAGATTTTTGTGACTGTATTATTGTGTTATTATTTACCCATTGGGTAACGTAGATAAATCTAAATGCAATGTAAATTTAGCACCATAGCGTGTTTATCGAAGGGAAAATGCAATAAATAAATAGGAGAGCGCGGAAAGTCAGCGCGGTGACGTCAGCGAATGCCGCGTAGGTTCAAAGAAAAGCAGCAATAATTATCTATCGATGATATCGCTATTCTGCTCATCACTGCATACAGACAAACAGGAAAGTAACTTGTGGGCATTAAAACAAAACGTGTTCATTGTCAGCGCAACAGACAATCACGCTAGGAGGCTTCCTTCCAGATTGGCCGCCATCTTGCGGGTCACCATGCGAGAGACTAACAAGCCTGGCACAGTTACAATCAGACACTATCTTGTTGACTGTATCCGGATTCCAGGCACGTTCCATCAAATAGCCCCCTGAGAAAGTTAGCTAGCTCACGGTTGGGGCAACCCGGTCCGCAGACTGTCGCGAGATCTTTCTGTCGCACGTGTGACCTACCTCATCTAGATTTCACAGGGGCAGCTCTATGGTTACAGTACTGTCTGTACCAATAAAGAAAGAAAGAAGACAGTGCAAAGTTCAAACACAGCCCACTGGGCTGGACTAGGTCCAAAGCAAAGACTTTCGCATCGCCGACCGTCAAACTTCTATAACTGAAAGTCCAAGGGAAATGGGAAAAACTTTCAGTTATTGGAAATTTAATTTAAGGAAGTTGTATATTTAGAAATAGATTACATGTCTGCACTATAAATCATGCAATGATTTGTAACTCAGTTTATATCCCCTGAACTTGCAAAAACTCCGTTAACAGGGTTTGCTGAAAACCTGAGCGAGTACTGCCCACGCGTCACCTTTACCCGCCCATGTGAATGCACGCAGCTTCATGAGGTTGAACATTAAGATTGAAAATTGTAGTGTCCTGAAAAGAGGTTTGCACTCTGTCACAACTAGTAGTCAACTAAAGCGGCCCACGACCCACTGAAACTAGCCACTGATCTACCTCATGCTCACCTGCTATAGAAGGGGGTGTCGATAAGAAGTCAATGTACAACTCTGGCCAAAAGTATTGTCGCATACTGTGTGCTCCTGGAAAGAGAACTGACTACAGTCCTTTACACTAGAGATGGCACTCCAATCCGCCTCCCCCTAATTATGTGAGCCAACTAGAAAGGACAGGGGTGCTCAACGCAGTGCCAATTGCTTGCACCTGTGTGTCTGAAAGTTCTTGGAAACGCACTGCACTGAGCACCCCCATCCTTTCCAGTTGGCTCGCCTAATTAGGAGGAGGCTAGGTGGATTGGAGTGCCATCTCTGGTGTAAAAGACTGTAGAGTTGTACACCTCCGATCAAATAAATCATCACAATCCCCTATCCAGCAGCAACATGGTTCAGCGACAATTTTTGGACCAGAGGCGTACAAACAAGTGCACATACAGCACTTGTATGCAGACATCTGATTCCCAGCATGCATTACGCCGCGTCCCTGGCTCCACCTCGCGGCCATTTGCAAAGCGTCCTAGCACGGGGTGCGCCGAGCATCTCGCGCGAATCGCGAACCAATTGCTCCAGTCACCTGATGAATATTGTAACATTGGACAGAACATATCTTATATAGTAACTGGAGCTTAATCGAATGAGGACCTTTCAGGATGTTGGCAGTTGAAAGTTCAGAGATTCGATATGCATGAAATTGAATTAGAATGGGAAAAGCAAAATGCCTTCGGACGCATCGCAGCCTATCGCAGTATATCTCCGACCCTATCTACGTATTTCCCAGGCACTGCTTTGTACAAATGGCCACTCACAATGCAATGAAATATTAAGCGTTTGCAGCATGTGTAAGCATTTTGCAAAATTAAACTGCATCGATTCCATTTAAACGGTAACATTCGCATGCGCACTTCCGTAATCAGGACATCACTTCTCAGTTAACTTTGCTATTTGTTTGGTGAGCAATCTAAACCTACAATCTAACTCTTCAATACTATTTTAAAACTTGAAGTTCCTAAAAAATATACAAATGGATTTTATTTTTGGGGAACAAGTTTTAAAAATACGTACAGGGTGAGCACAAACTAAGTATACAGTTTACGTGTGGGTGCTTCATTTCGTTACATGCTCAGTATGACAAAATAAATGTGTGAATAGTACTGTGGCAAATGTAGTGTAACCGAATATAATGTGATGAAATGAGTATGACAGAAATACTGTGAAAGGAACAGTGTGTCTAACTTATTATGGCGAAGAAGCATGTGACAGAATGAATTGTGACCCTCAAGAAAATCCAGGATATCAAAAACCGATTTGTTATTTAAATATGTATGCCATTAATATATATTACCCTGTAATATTACAGGGTACAATTGTTTACCATATCTAAACGAAAATAACAACTTGATTGCATTTGTTTCGTGACAGATGATCACGCGTATAACGATCAAACTGGTGGCCCGGCAACAAAGTAAAAACATTAATTTTCCCTGAAATTTCCATATGCATGACAATTTCTTTTCTTACCATGAAAAAGATGCTATTATGTAGATTACATGCTACAATTGCCACAAGGGAATCTCAATTTAAACTGATATCACAGATTTATAGCACCACACACAAAAAAAGAACACAATATAGTGAATACACTTAATGCAATAATTTCCCAGCATTATTGTATCCTAAAAAAGGTGTTGATTTACACTCTTATCATTTTTTTCTTCATTCAGAAAAGGAACAATCATAACAACATGAAATGTGACCGAGAAACTGTGATCGAAATTCGCAGCGAAAAAGTATAAGTTTTTCTCCCCCAGATGGGGCTAAAATCAATGCTGTGATTGGATACGGCTCGTCCCATGTTAGGCAGTCAATAACCACATGTTTTTACAGAAACATTAGTAAGCTGAGAGGTACCTGCAACGCACGTGCAGATGATTACGAGAAGTCTCCAAACAGCTGAACCACGAATCGATCCAGTATCGATTGAAAGAGAAAAATACTAACTATAATAAAAAGTATTTTGTTCCAAAAAATATCAAGAATTGCAATGAATACAGTGTGATAAAGTGAATGTGACCAAAATATTGTAATGATGCTCCACTCAACGTGCCACATCATGGTGCAGTACTCTTCACGCATGTCAACCCGGCAAGAGCTAAAGCAGTGGGCACTAGAGTTGAGGCTATACAATGCTGAGATTATGACGTATGCTACTCTCTAAACAGGGTGCTACCTGTACAATTACTGGACTGGGCCAAGGCAGTAGAAGGCTAAGGCATGGACACGGACCCCCAGCGCCACTAGTGGCCTCGCGTGCTACTATGCTGCGCTCATTTTGATTGGAAGGTTTGGGAATATGAAACCCCACCCAATAAGGAACAACCAATAGCATGAGCTGAGGGCATAGTAGCACGTGAGGCCATTAAGATCGCTGGGGGTCCGCGTCCATGCCTTAGCCTTCTACTGCCTTGACTGGGCCGACCAGGTGTCACCCGTTTGTCCAAATTATTTCCTCTACATTCTCCTTTACCCCTTCCAAATTATGATCTCTACATTTAGCATTATGCTTTCTACATTATACAATGTATACTCCACATGCTGCACACTGCATCCCTTCTTGATCATTCCCCTTCCTAACATCTACATTCTGCAGAGTACCTTCTAACTCCTACATTCTGCATTATGTCTTCCTTCCACTTTCTCTTTTCTAATTCCCACCATTAAGCTTTGGCCATACAGAGTGGCATCCGAAAGGGTGCGGAAAGCAGCTACTCTCAAGCCACCTCTTTAGAGCACGTGAATTGCACGCTGGAAATTATTATCCAGAACGATGCCATCTTAGCGCTGGAATGACGCCAGTTTTTTTTCCTTGAGAAGATGGGAGTCCATCAAGTAAAAAAGTATGAACATGCTCGGAAATCTGGCAGTATTCATGCAACGAGCATAGGCAATTCAAGGTCCCCACAGAAATTTTGGTTGCTATAGTTGCACGGTCGCAAAGGTTGCACATTTTCAAAGCCGCATGCGCGCAACGATGAATCTGAGCATGCAATGTTCCAAATGCAACCACTACGCATATGCATCCTTCAGACAGCTAAAATTGCTAAGAATCCCAGATCAACATTGTTGCATGCTTACCCTACTGTGTATCAACAAAAAACTTTGTATATAAGAGCAAGGCCCATGTTGTCTCCGCTAGCGCAGGTCACTGCAATCAAACCTTATTATATTGACTGTTTACGAGAACAAGATTCTGATCGTTATAACCAAGGAGTTATAAAATGCTACCAGGAGTAGCAACCACCGTTGCTTGCTTGTCACTATGCCAGCGAAATACATTATATTAAATGCAGGCTATTGGCTAGTAAATCACCCTGCTCCGCCCAATTGGTCGCCATTCGACTGCTCCTTGACATTGCCAAGGAGGAATTTTTATCTATGTCATTATATCCATCTATCCAAAATGGCAATATGGGAGGATTAGCCTCGCACAGCTTCCACCCAAAGCCACGCCTACCACCACCTGCAGAAAATCTGGATTCACTTGAATGGCTTGCACTCCCTCCATACTACTCTAACCTCCTTGCTGATAGCAATGCCAATAAAGCGTAAGGCTAGGCAATCACTGACACATGATCAACGTTCAGGGGACTTGACGATGCTAGAGTCTCAGAATGTATGATGTGGAATGTTATATTCACATCAGTAGACCCGTTCAGCAAGGCTACATCTGAACACTCACAGCTATACTGTGAGTGTACTGGGAGTAAACGTTCCGTTTTCCAATTAAAGGATTAGCTCAGTCCACTATTGTCGTCTTTTGTCCTACGGGGGTTACAAGACTTTCACCAATTAAAATTGAGGGGGAACGTCTCGTAACCCCCGTAGGACAAAAGATACCATGTAGCATTATTGTTTCGCAAGAGTTCAAACATAGCCTCACTGAACAGGATGCATTTGAGAAACCAGAAAAATCCCATAAAAAGAACGTTTTGAATGAAACACAGAATAACCATTCTTCCATCACTGCTAAAATACCGTTATTAAACTGGTAGAAACCTAAACGAAACATTAGAAACCAAAACTACTCTTTTGAGTTCTGCGCTAACTGGGTAGCGACTGCTACGGATGGGAGAGCAAAATGTTTGTCTATACAGAAAAAGAATTAATTCTCAACAGGTAGGTACGTAGAGTTGGAAGAAAAGTTTGAGATTTGTAAAAGCTGTTCGGTTCTGGGAAAAGCAGAGTTTCCCGAGATCCAACAGCATTAGCGGTCTTTGAAGGAGATAAGGAAGAAGAAACGTCTGAGGTGTATTGATTGACCAGATAAAGAAGAAGGGAATATGAGAGAGAGAAAGAAAGGAAGAGGAAAGAAAGGAAGGAAGGAAGAAAGAAAAGGGGGTTTAAGGATGAAAGAGGCTGCATTTGGCTGGTGTGCGTGTAATCCTTATTGGCGATTGAATAGGCCTACACATTGTACAGAGCACATAGCCATACAGCATGGTATGGCACACCGAGAGCGTCAAAAAGACAAAGTTAGCAGGCGTTGCTTCGCGCCTCATTACCGTTATCGCATTTCCTCGAATAAACAAGTGTCAAGTCGCAATATATACACAGGCTTCAACCAAAACCCTCATCTGATTAACAGGGCGGTTCACAAGTTTATAAACACTGTATTTTGAAAACACACCACCACTGCATCGTTTACATCGTTTTCAAATCAACATTACACAGCAATAAATGCGTGGATAAACACCAAGGTGAAGGATGTAATTGAGGCTTATTATTGCAAACCGCAATCTAATACGTATAATAATGCAGAAATGTAAACGATGTACCCTGAAAAGGGGAGAAGCTCCCCATTGCAGGATAATTGTTGAACTTTTGTTGAAAAGTGGAAATTCTATGGGAAGGGGTGGAGCATTTCACTCCCTACTTATTCCAAAAAGCGCATAGATCGAGCATTGCGACTATTTGTTACTGTCAATGTGGCAAGTCGTGTATTGGTATTCACATTCAGCAGGTTTACATGTCAGAGTGCTTACATCATCAAGTACCTAATCCCCCCCTTTCCCGCATGACCAATTGGTTCTACTGTGGTTTCAAAGAAAGATTGAGCCAGGAGGGCAGAGTCATGTCTGGGCCGACCCATTTCAAAGGGGTGCATGGTTGACATTACCAGTCGTCATTGCGCGTCATCACCTGCACCCCTGTAACCGTGCACCCCTTTGAAATGGGTCGGCCCAGACATGACTCCGCCCTCATGGCTCAATCTTTCTTTGAAACCACAGTACATGTTAGAGTGCTACGTCATCAAGTACCTAACCCCCTTTCCCGCATGACCAATTGGTTGTAGCGCTTTCTGTTGTTAGTGTGTTTCTAAGAGGGCTGTTGGCCAGGTATACTCACGCTGGAGTAAACGTTCCGTTTTCCAATTAAAGGATTAGCTCAGTCCACTATTGTCGTCTATTGTCCTACGGGGGTTATGATCCCCCTCCAGTGTTTAGAAGAGGTGAAACACCCGTTAAACCGTGCGCTTCCCCTCCTCGTTGGCTCACCGGTGCAAGTAATACGGCTAGTCTGATTTCACCCAAAGTGGATGGGGCAGCACACGGTTTAATGGGTGTTTCACCTCTTCTAAACTCTGGATAGAGTATATCTCCAAGTAACAAGGCTCCTCTATCCCTTAACATCTGCCAACTATGACTGATTTTGACTTCACAATACCAACGTAATAACCTGTAATTAAAACAAATCTTAATACATAGTTATTATTTTTTCTACTAATTTAATTTGCATACTAGAATGTTTGGATATTGTACGTTTTAAATGTAAATTTTCAAATAAGTTTCCCAGTCATTTTGAGTAGTTGTTAGTAAGACGCAGCAAAATACTTTTGACGATGCGCAATGCAGATTCATTTTGACACCCATAAAACCCAGTGTAATTTATGCGACATTCAAAGTGTTTTAGGAGTTCAATTTTATCCCCCTACAACATGTGCTTTGCGCTAAAAACAAGATGCAGAGCATTTAACTTGCAACTTGACAGGGAAATATTCTATTTCTGTTGCAAAACCTTTGCGTAAACACAGCAAAGGATTTGCATACAAAACATTGGCCCACGTTCCCTACTTTAATATCCACATTATAATATTTCTTACAATTTAAATTCCCTTATTCAAATGCATTTCTATTTTGTAAATAATAATGACAATAAATTAACTAAATTTCTTCATAATTCCCGCATATTTTTTGACACACCAAATAAAATAAGTTTCGCTTCAAAATTTTCATATTGGCCCTTTGTATATTTTCAAACTGCAACAAATTTGGCTTTTAAACCATTTTACCATTTTATTATTTCACAACACTGTTTACGAGTTTCCTGTTTCCATGGGATTTAATATAGTATATATTTTTACTGTCTACAATAAACCAAAATCCCACCCACTTACTTACATGATTTCCTTTTATTTTAAACACCTATTTCAATTTATTCTTGGATGTAATATATGTTGGAAAAGTATGGAAGAAACTTATTGGCAACGAAGTAGCCTAGCTGTTAGTATAGCTTTGGTGATAAAAACCGGATTTGGCGCCATTAAAACCATCGGCGGCCATTTGCAATTTCTTTTTGGCCAACTTGTTTCTTATATTCTTCTTCTTATTTGTGGTTACATGTGCAGAAGAAGAAGAATAAGTAGGAGAAGAAAAATGGGGCCAAAAAGGAAATAACGTTTGTAGACCTTTCACAGACCAAGACATAGACCAAAGACAACTATAGCTATCAAAGACGTGATCTGAGTGGCCAAAACCAACAAATGACTCAGCTATGGCACACCGGGGAACATGTCCTTAAACCATCACTTTTTCCAAAAGAAATATATTACTTTCTTTGCCTCTTTTATCCCCCCCCCCAATCCCCCAATACCATTTTGTCAGACAATAAGTCATATACTTATGTACATAACACACAATGTCATGCCCTTATAAATTACAAAATGCATTACATATTTGTATCAGTGTCTACTGAATTTAATTTCAAAATTCCAGTTTCATTTAATTCCAGGATTATGAAGGACATTATTCACAGATAACTAATTTATTGTTTGGTTTTTGAAGTCGAAATGTGACATATCTACACTGTGAATTATTCAAACAATAAATTTAACCTTATAAATTAAAGTTTTACATTATATTTTCCCTTACAGTCAACTAGTTTCCATGGCATCATCGTCAACTCATTTATTATATGCAATATTTACTAATAAACAATGACAGCCAGAATTAAAATTATACTGTAGTACAGTTCTGGGTTGATAAACGCCATTCCGGGGAAATTTCGGCATCCACCGCGAAGCCAATTGGCCGATGACGTCACAAAATACCCCCATGACCAGGAAATTTCACAAATATAAATTAATTACACCCCAAATTCAATATTAATCAGGGTTTTATATTTGTTTTATTATTTAATAGATAAATTTAAATATTGCGGACAATGAAACGAGGACTCAAAAATGCAAAATTGCTCTAATATTTGCATGAATGAATCTATTTTGATCTTTGATAAAAAATGAGGTTCCAGTTTTTAATTAAGGATTGTCTTATCATGCTAGGATGACAAAAATATCCAATCGATACATGGGAGGGTGGATTTAGGTCCAAAAGACATGGAAAGTTGTTCTTCCTCAGAGAATAATAATTTCACTTCTTTCATCACTTCATTGGTCCTGATTGATATGTTTAAAGGGGATGTGAACATTGATAGACACATGCTTTTTCAACCAATAGACACTCATCATAATTTCTAATAAGTCACATTCTCCATTTGATTGACATAGAAACTATTAATTTGTTAAATATTATTTTCCACCTTTAACCTAAAAACTTTTCACTATACACAAATTCCATGATGGAAATAAGAAAAAATGCAACTTGATTATTGCATTCTCCCATCGAAAATAGCTTATCGAGTTTCTATCGATTGTAAAAATTAATATCTACTTGAACACAATGGCGCTGTCATGGAAAAAGAAAAAAAAAACAGTTGCCATGGTAACTTTACACAGTGAAAATGTCTCCAATAACATTTACAAATCAAGAATCAATTGGCAATTAGCAAAAAATACTCATTAAAGGAGAAGCACCAGGGTATTTTTTCAGATTTTTAATTTCAAAGTCGAAGGATATTCCATGTTTACTGGGTGATATAGAATATCCCTGTAATTATTGAATTTGTTTGGCTGCAGGGAGTTTGAGTTATTTGTTGTTGAAAAAACAGCTTCTAAAGGACCAACTTTTCTCCTATTGGTCGTTTGGTCCTTCTCATTCAAATCTGGCGCCTGCTTACAGTGGAATATCAAGGCACCAGAAAAGGTTTCCACCATAAACAGGTCCCACGATAGGCAAGTTTCCACCATTGATTGGTTTCCACCACAGAAATGTTTCCACCATAAAAAAGTTTTTCAAGGATAGTGTTGCTATATTAAATTCATCATGCTGCCAATTAGTCCAACAAAAATAAAATTGTAATTTTCCACCATAGACAGGTTTCCACCAGACAGTTTCCATCAGACAGTTTCCATAATAGACAGGTTTCACTGCGTAAAAAAATTGTAGCATATTTTGTCCAGGTAATTTATTAATTTTAATATTGCCATGAAATTAATTCAATATTTTGAAAGAAAATTGTGTCTAAATTTAATTTAATATTCTAAAAATGTAAATATTTTGGGATGTTATGTTATTAATAATTCCTATAATAACTTACATACGGATATAACATATGACATACATTAATAATGATAATTGATGTTGTCCAATAAAAGGCAATGATGCAATACAAATATATCCAGAATATATTGCTAATATATTTATGTTTATACATGTTTATTTAAACATAATGAATAAAATATATTTTTCCTCCGTTATTATGTTAACGATTACATATTTCTTTTGATGATTGCGGTATATTCTGTTGCTATGGTAACCCAGTGAATATGGATCGAGATCGAGAAGTTCAAATTAATAACGTTTCGTTGCAAATGGACAGGAAGTTTCATTCAATAGGAATTTGCATAACAGAATAAAAAACATGAATAAATAAACAATTTAATGTCTTTTATATGCTTCTGAATATCATGCATTTATTACAGTCATATTTCCTTAAAAGTTTCACATTATTAAGTTTCATTATTAATTTCACTGGGATTTACTTCTTTCTATATTGGGATTTGGTGCTCAGTTAAGTGCTGCACTTTCCCGCCAGAGGGAGTTTCAAAATGTCTCTGTGTCTATATATATATATATCCATAAATAATGCAGACAAAGATGCAATAATTCAAATTCCCTGATTTCCCTGACTGCTGGAAACTCTGATTGTATCCAGGAAGTAGTAATACAGTGAAACCTGTCTATGGTGGAAACCTGTCTGATGGAAACCTGTGTATGGTGGAATCTCAAGGGACAGGAAAACTTTCCAACATAGTATAGACAGATTTTTCAGCATATATAGAGGTTTAAAAAAAAACAATTATGTGGTAAATGGTACAGAAAATAGTCAGGTTTCCACCAGAGACAGGTCCCCATCATATACAGTTTCCACCATAGACAGGTCTCTAGCATATATAGGTTTTTAAAATAAAAATCCTGGGATCAACGGTCCAGAAAATCAGGTTTTCTACCACACATACTGTCTGTAAACTGAAAGAAGACGCGTTTGAATTTAATTTTCCATCGTCCACGGCAGAACCACGCCCATTTGGACGTATGAGAGAAAGGGGATTGGGTGCATACGTCCAAATGGGCGTGGTTCTGCCGTAGACGGTGGAAAATTAAATTCAACTGCGTCTTCTTTCAGTTTACAGACAGTAGTTTCCAACATACAGTTTCCACCATAGACAGGTTTCCACCATAGACAGGTTTCCACCATAGACAGTTTCCACCATAGACAGGTTTCCACCATAGACAGGTTTCACTGTACATGTAATTAGAAAAGTAATGTGATACTTATAGGTAAAAATGAAAGTTTAACGTGAATAATACGTAGGATTCCAGTGACAGTGTAACACTACAATATAAATAGGAAATTGAGGAATAGCTGTTGCCAAACTCACCAAAAAAAGGTATTTTTACACATTGAAATGGTAAAAAATGACGAACAACGAGCACATAGCTGTGCCAAAGACTAAAAATAAAACCAAACTCCTTTTTCACAAAGTACAGTAGCAATAAACGAACATACTTTCAACTGGAACATACAGTTGCAAAATAAATGCTACCATTTTAAATTAATCCTATAAAATTTATATTTTCTAATTTCTAATTTCTAAAAATCAATTAGGGCCAATATATTTTCCTTAAACTATTGTAATTGTTTAGGTTTCTTGTTATTTATTATACATAATTGTATTTATTGGTTTCTTAGATTTCCTTATATTTTAGTTGTCTATTATAATTATTTTTATTTTAAAAGTTACATAAAATAAATTTAATTTATTCCAGTTACATGTTTCTAAAATTACATGTCACGTGACCTTGTTGATGTTTGCATTCAAGCATCAGGTTACATATATTAATATAATCATTTTTATTTCCAGGCACACAAATTTATTTATAACTCTTATATTTACTTCTTATTGTTTCCTGTTTCATATTTCTATATATTTGTAATAATTCTCATCTAACTCACATTTCCTGTTTATATATTACATCATTTCATAGATCAATTGCTCATAATAGGCCCTATTACAGGGATATTCTATATCACCCAGTAAACACGGAATATCCTTCGATTTTGAAATTAAAAATCTGGAAAAATACCTTGGTACCTCTCCTTTAAAATATTAAACTTTATAACATTTAAATACTTTTATTAATGTGTTCTACTTTATAACATATTTACCATATTAAACTTTATCACATATTTAAATTAATCCACTTTATAACATATTGAAATTATTAGCCTATATAATATATTTTAAATAAAGAAGAATTATACAAATAACAGGAAGTGTATTTTATTTCTTTAGTGGCTTTGGACATTTTTCTATACTAGGAAAAGCTTGGAATTTGGCAACAAGAAATATTTCGATGCAACACCTAAAATAAACTGCAAGTACCCAGAAGAGACAAAGATGAACAACAAATGTCCAGACCAACACTCTCAACCATCAAGACGAAGAAGACTAGGGACCAAAAAAATGTCAAAAAATTGCAAAAAACCCCAAAAAACTAAACAAATAAAAACATAAACCTCCTGAATTTTACACTAACAATTAAGAGCAATAAGTAACTGAATTTAAATTCATGCATTACTAACACTAATATTTTCAATATTGTTATTAAATTATTATTTAAACTTTGGCATGAAAAATTTAAGTTTGAAATATATTTGCTGCTCAACTTTTAGTTTCGGGTAAAATCCTAATTTGTTGCATTTCAATTAAGTTCAAAATCTAAAATTGAATTTCCCAAACATTTAATATTTAAAGGTCACATCAAAAAGTCATTAAAATGTATTTAGTATCATAATTTTGATGAAAATGTCAAAAATTGTCTGCGCAAATGGGAATAGGTTGTGTGTCACCTAAGTGCAGGTCTAAGCCATTAATCACCTTGTCATTTAGGCCTAACGAGTGAATTGGACTCACTCCTACACAAAGACATGGCAAAGGTAATCGATAATGCCAACCAGCTCTCCAACTTGCCATTCGTCAACGACCTAGCAACAACCAACATACTCCTCCTCTTCCTCACAATAATTAATTTACCTTTTGTCTGTCCTTTACGTACTTGCCGAAAAGGAAAAATTTATTTTGTCACTAACCGAAAACAACAACAAAAAATAAAAATGGCCGCCGTTGTTGACACACGTGCTGCTGTAAGCAATTGCCAAATGTTTGCCATCACGTGGTGCGCACCAGGTGACACACGAGACAAAAGCAATCTGCGACCGGCTTCTGCCAAACTGATCTCGCAACGCGCGCAATCGCCATTTTACCCCCATACAGCAACCCACCAAATCCATCCAACCCGAAAGCGCCAACTTCACTCACAATCAACCTATTGAAACGGTAGCTACATTCAACAGCACCACGGTGGACGCATTCATAGCAGCACCACCACACGGATTTCTCCAGGAACCTTGCCAAGAAACTTGTGAATACTGTCCTTCCAAAGAAAGATTGAGCTAGGACGGTGCCAATGACCAATTTTGAGGGGGTGCACGGTTGTAGCTTGTGGCAAAACTAGCAATCGTCATTGCGCATGATTGCCTGTGCACCTGAAACCGTGCACCCCTTCAAACTGGTCCTTGGCACCAATGAGCTATACTGCGGTTACTGGATCTACAAGCTTTTGGGGTGGAGCCGATTTCCCCCTCCAGCACACCGGGTCCTTTGATCATTCCCATCTCCCCCAGGCTACTTACTTCTCCCCTACTTGGTCCCGTGCTGGAGGGGGAAAATTGGCTCCGCCCCAAAAGTTTGTAGATCCAGTAACTACGGTATATATATTTAAAGGAGTGTACTGCAACTGAATTAATTGCAGGTGCGCCGGTACCCTAGTAGTTTGCGCATGAGCAGAAATACGTGCCTTCGGGTGCAGGCGTGATCGGTACCCAAAAGCAATGCCAACAAGCAATGCAGAATGCTTGCAAGCGCTTGCAATCATCCAGCAAAGCCACGTGACTGTGACTTAAGATGGTTAGTGACTTAAGGTTAGTTTTGATTGGTCAATTTTGGTGGAATTGGAATTCAAGCGTTCCAGATTTCCTCGAATGATCAAGACTGTGGTTGTTGTCAATGCTAAATTAGCGCTACACCATAACTGATTATCTGAATCAAACATTCTACTCCTTCTAACTCCTCCTTGGTACAACCAATCACAAGCCTGGGATTCACTACACTTCTGAAGCAGAACGGACTTTAGTGGAAGAGTCGATAATGCAATAACGGACGTCCACTTAAACGGCATGCCATAAATATGCTAACACTCATCAATATGGCGTCCAAATCATGCGTATATCCAACAGCCAATCTGGAACAGAAATCTAGCCACACCCACTATATAATACTTGATGAAAACCTCACCAAGATGGCGTTCAAATGGAATTCACCATACACTAGCTCCAACATCTTGCCGAATAAATCTATCGCGTGCTTTCTTGTTCCCTATTGCCTGCTGAATTTCTTTTGACGCTGCTAGCAAAGCTAGCCACGCCTACTCAATTGCTATACAGAGAAAGACAAGGGCTCTACAGCATCCCACTCCAAGAATGCATTGCCTCTTCACGTCTTCGCAGTGATAATCATCCACGTAATGAAATAGTTCCCAGAAAAGATGCTCAACGGTCTGTTGCCATTGGCTAATGCTTTCTGCACACATGCTACGTATCCCTCCACTTCACTCCCCCATTGCAATCTTGGAGTGGGATACGTACAATGACACATTGGCAGCCATGACACATAGTAGCTGCATGTACAACTCTGGCTGTAAAAATTGTCGCGTACCGTGTGCTGTTGGAAAGATCAATGATTGCCAGCGACCCAAGTGAGCACAGCGCAAACTACACCAGCAAAGACTGGTCTACACTATCCATTTAGGGGCTTGAAACCTTTAAAATGAAAGTCCCACATATCATATCTTGAAATTCACATCTGCAACAGATGGATATTATTATCTATTACAGAAATTGTTGTTTACACGTGATCATCGCAAGATCGGCACGCGTTGCGTTTAGCAGAACTATTTTAGCAGTTATTTGTTGACTTTATGAGAAGTGTAATCAACCAAGTTTAATGTTATCATCACCTCATATAATATTCTGATTCTGAATTTTTGAAGTATTTATGCCAGATTTCTAAAAATCATATACGCAGACGCAAGCCGCAAATATTTATTTTCTTGTCGGTAGAAACTTGCGCATCTGTCCCGAAATGCAACGGGTAAATATTGCTTTCCCATAACTCGTATAGTGGTTTATGTTACGTATAATCCTGGGTATTTTCACGTAGGAATATCGATAACGTGCTCCATTTGTTCACGGAAGTGATGGCTGGAAGGAGGATTTTTTGGCGAAGCCGATTTGCATTTTTGACATTATCTCATTAACCACGCAGTATATGACTTTTAATGCTATTATCAAGGTTAATGACAACGATATTTTATGCAAAGATTTACTTCTGAGAATAAGCTATACGTACAGGTCACAGTTGCTAAGATTTAAGAAGCATAGCTGCGAAGTGAATCGATGCTGGAAAAGGTCAAACTTGCAAAACAATGCAGACACACCCAGTTCCCGATCAATTTCTTCAATATTACACATAACTTACAATGTTTTATATCTTATATTTCACTCTTACAGGTGATATGGCTGCATAACTCTCATTCGACTACTAATTTAAATACAGTCGAACCTCTATAACTGAAAGTCCAAGGGAAATGGGAAAAACTTTCAATTAATTGTGACGAATTATCCAGGTGTGATGAATTATCCAGGTGTCGAATTAACGAGGGTTGACTGTATTACACACTAGTATAGGAGGGTCAGTGAGGGCCGGAAGTGACGTCATACCTCAAGCAGGTGGGCGTGGTCAATTTTTGCCCTTCTATGATTGGTTGAATTCTTTCCAAATTTGTTAATGGTGGGGTTAATTATACAATAAATTAATTTTCTTTGCATTTTTAGGTATGTTGACCACCTGTTTAACTTGGCCGGATTTTTTGGAACTATGTGTTTAACATACACAGGTTTCACTGTATTTTCGTAGAGGGGGAAGTTTTTGTTTTTGTTTTTGTTGTTGTTTTTTGCTGCAATGTCCATCATAAGGAGATCCACAACGACGGCCATTGCGGATCAGGTTTTTGTTGCAACGGCGCTCCGGCTAACACCATTGCTCTGTGTTATTTTTCGCTTGGTGGATAAAGCTTTTCAATAAGTGGGCTTTTAGGTAGCTAGGTCTCAAGTGGGAAGTGGGGAAGAGGTTTAAACGAAATAACTCGTCGCTTTCGCTGCTTTTATTGAACACTGAGCACGTTCCAGCTTTGATCACCATCGCGATGATGATGGTGGTGGTGGTGGTTGTGTTGGTGGTGGTGGCAAAGGGGGTAAATGGCAAAGTTCGTCTGTAGAAGCCTACAAAGGTAGTAGTAGTAGCAGTCACAAGTGGAAGAATTGATCGAAAGTGGGGGGTTACGGTGGGATATCGTATTAACCGAGAACATTGCCTGGAACCAAACAAACAGACGCTGCGCACATTGCTATATATTTACGTGCATATGCATACATATAAGCCTACAGTTGCCAGATAAATACTACCAGCTTTGACTCGAAATAGAAACGCTGAAAGGTCGTCCTATATCCACTGGGTAGTGGTCTGCGACAAATTTAACTTTTCCTTTTCCCCGATCCATGTCACCGAAAACCTTTACATCCCGGCATTTCACTGTAACATTCTGTTGTATACTAATCATATTATAAGGTTTCCACAACATCATTTGATCTGAAAGGGGAGATCCACAAGCAAAATAGTATTAACCTGTCCGTGTTGGCGATCAGACATTCACGCGTGTACACTGTATTTTAAAATAAAGAACGGCTGTTACTTTCCGGATAGCCCTTGTATACAGACGTTGTTCCGCATAACATGATTTCTTCATATTGTACAAAATTGCAGTTAGTTAAAAATCTGATCGACATGATATTAATAGTAATGAGGTGGGTCGATTATAAAGGACACGTGACCTTTGACCTCCAGCAAACCTCTCAATGTTTTTGAAATCCTAAATCGAAAACTGTAAAAGATAGATGGTTGTTGTCAATTAGAAAGTTGTAGAGGACAATTAGTTGGAGAGAAACACATTTTTCCACGTTATTATGACAACGTTTTACATTTGGAAAAAGTGTTGTGAGACTGCGCAACGCACGTTAAGAACTGTACAATCCAATCGGATTCTCGAAAACAACCTTTAAGGCGGTAATAAAAGTTCAAAAACTTATTTGTGGATATAGATCCAAAAATACATTTCACCAGACACATGAATTGTAATTTTAGCAACTGCCGGAGATATTTTTTTGGAAACAAGGAAATCGGAAATAAAATTTCCCAAATTTCAAAAATTCACATGTAATTTACAATTTAACAATTTCCAGGTTATACAATCGACTCTGTTATAAACATGTATACTTAAATCCAAACTAGAATAATGTAATAATGTAATATACACTGATATTAGTCCAATTTTTATCATATTTAACCCAAAATGTTAATTAATACAAAGATGCGTAAGTAATTCTGAAAATTATGTAATTTTTTCCAGGCAAAATATGATTAATTAGAAGTGTATTTACCTGGAACCTAATTAGGGCAACAAGTCACGTTTAGTGATGTAAGGTAAGAGTGACACGATGGTAATCAGGGATTGCAAGTGGTGTGCATCGGTCACCGGTCACTGGCAACACTGCCTCAATTAATAATCAATAATCCGTGAAATTTCTTCCTTCTTATTACTTTCACATCGATTTTACTGCCATTTTAAGTAGAGACGTGCTGCATGTGATCTTCCACAAGTAAATAGATAAAAGAAATAGCTTATTATTAGGGTTGGGCATCTTATGAAATACAGATAACATTAAGCCCAATGCCATTAACACGAGTGCGCAATAAAGCAATAATTTGTGTCAGCTGCACAATTGCAATAAATCAAATTTTCAGAATAAGCCTAAGCATACCGGGTGCCCACAAATGATGTATACACATTGAGATAATTATAACTTTTTAGAATATCAATGTAGGAACAAACGGTTTGTTGCACCGTAATCTGCAACACTTAAAGTTTTGTAACTGAATACTCAGGTTGTCAAAGTTCACAGCAGAGGGCGCCCCCTCGAGGAGGGCGTGGCAGTAAACATTGTCCAATCACAAACTCGGCCTCTAAGATGGAGGGGATGGCGGAGGGTGGAGCCGCGCTGCAAGGTTTGGCACGAAGATACTATACTTTTCAAGTACTGTTCGTCACAAGCTGCACGTCACACACTGTTAGCCCGATTCACAAGCTTGCTACATGCTGCATGGATTGACGCACGTCATGTATAAGCATGTTGGATGAACATGACCGACATTCAAAGTGACACACGTCACTTCCATTCTCATCTCATACATCACAAACATGCAGCATGAACGAGTCGCATCAAAGTTGTAAAATTTCAACTCAAGTATGGGTGCGTCATGACGCTCCAAGCAGTGACGTACGGCAGGTGAAATTTGTCAGTGCTGCAACTCGATTCACAGCCGACACAACACTGATGTACATCCACGACAGACGAATTTGGCAAAACGCATGCGTTGAAGCAAGACCTAGCTTAGAGCTAAGGCATGGACACGGACTTTGAACGGACCCCCAGCGCTGCTAGTGGCCTCGCGTGGTACTATGCCCTCAGCTCATGCTATTGGCTGTTCCCTATTGGGCGGGGTTTCATATTCCAAAACCTTGAATCAAAAGGAGTGCAGCAATAGTAGCTCGCGAGGCCACTAGCAGCGCTGGGGGTCCGTTCAAAGTCCGTGTCCATGCCTTAGCATTCTACGGTCTTGTTTGAAGCAAGCTTGTGAATCAGCCTTTATAGCAGTTGGTGTGAGAGTTGAGACTCCACGTGCTGAGATTATGACGCATGCTACTCTCTAAACAGGGTGCCATCTGGTCGGCCCAGCCCAGGATTCGTACATTTGGCTTGTTCATTGCAAGCTACTGTCCTTTCAAAGAAAGATTGAGCCGGGACTGTGCCAAGAACCAGTTTTGAAGGGGTGCACGGTTGCAGTGTGGCTGTCATTGCGCGTCATAGCCTGCACACCTGCAACCGTGCACCCCTTTAAAACTGGTTCTTGGCACATTCCCGGTTCAATCTTTCTTTGAAAGGACAGTACTCGTCATTATACACCACTCATCGCGCACTGTCCAGTTGGGTCAAAGTCAAAGTATACTCTGAGACAATCTGTACGTGTCGATTCGCACAAGTCAAATTGAAAGTATAACAGATCTTGTGGGGCGATGTGTTACGTGATCAGGACTGCATTCTAAAGTTGTTATTAGAGTGCATTTAGGGTGAAAGTAATGGGTAAAGGAAGAAGGCTGGAGTGCTGCCAAGTACGGCCAGTGGAAGAGGGGTGTAAGTGCAGCGATTGAGCCGAATGTTTCCGCATTTGGACGGACTTAATTGGGGACTTAAGTAGGTTGTGGTCTTGACGCAGATCGACCAAGAAATGGTGTGCAGGCGACGTTGCATGTCAAATGATGATCTTGGTGCAGCTCAAAGATCCGCCCCATCAAATCCCAAATCAGTAATTCCATCACCCACCGCAAGGGCACCCAAAAAAAGCCCTAACCCCAGACACATTTGTCCACCAATCTGTACAATTACCTATGAATTACTCTATACTTTTCGGAGTGGGACATCAACAACAAATTGCAACATCACACACACCAACTTGTAACAAATTACTTTTTGGGGAGGAAAAATACTTCCAAGAAACACTTAAAATGTGCATTAGGTTAAGAATTACAACTGATAACAAAGGAACGTCTGTGGAAATCTTGCAGAATGTCTGTGCAAAATCTGCAAATAATCTGCAAAGGAAGATAGATCACAAACAAAAATGTTTGATGAAGCCGCTAAGTGGAATTGCAAGTTTTGCAGAATATCTGTTCAAATAATGCAAACGTTCTGCCGAATATCTGTACAGATAATGCAAAAGTCCTGCAGAATAACTGCACAGATAATGCAAACGTTATGCAGCATATCTGTACAAAGAATGCAAAAGTTCTGCAGAATATCTGTACAAATAATACAAAAATTATGTAGAATAGCTGCACAAATAATGCAAAAGTCTTGCAGAATATCTGTACAAATAATGCAAAAGTTCTGCCGAATATCTAAACAAATAATTTGGCAAAAGTCCAGCACAAAGTTGCACAAAGTTCTGTACAATGTCTGTCCAATATCTATCAAACAACTGCAGTATTTCTGCAAATAAACTTACATTCCACAATAAATTATACGTTTGTATATTAAAAAAAAAACGAAAGTTTAAACTGCATTAAATGTTCTTTTTATCTGCTGAAAACCGACGTTGAACTGTAATTGGATTTCATGTTTTGCTCATAGCTTCGATTTATCAAAATCGATCAGTATCGATCTTTCCCAACTTCCCTCTCACCCCCCTTTGCACCTAAAATTGGACTCAACCTCTCATTACAAACCGATATAACATATTGACAGAAAGCCATGAATTATTACTCAGCTGTCTAAAAGAAACAAAATAATCCCCAAACCTGGATGCAAAATTAAACATCTCACTTAAGTACACTTACATTAGTGTAAACAAACTCCCTTAATTACTATAATTATATTTATTGTAATTAAGCCCAATTAAAATATATTTCCCATTTATTTTGTACAAAAATGTAATAATCCACATGTATATCGAATTCTGATCCACCCTGTAACACACTAAAATTAATGATGTTATCATCTTTAATTCCTCTACAAACTTAATTAATATCCCATTAATTTCAATCCCATTCAAATATTACTAACCCATTTTTAATTCAATTACAACATATAATGAAGTTGTTTTATTTAATTACAATTATTCTATAAATAATTAATGAAAATAACTTGCTTAGAAATGTAAATTACAGTTAAAGTTTATTATGGTTTAAATTTGGTTAAGCTGGGACATTTCAAAGTAACTTAAAATGGATTTAACTGCATTTTAAATGGATTTTGCGGTACAACGGCGCTTCACTCAATGGAGTTCTTTCACAAATATTAATAAAAATAGCTGTAACTCGGTCGTTTATGGGAAAATGTGTATGAAATAAAAACCCTATTTACAAAACACGATTAAGAATATGTTCGAGTAATAACATTGTTACAATTAAGCATATTTAACTAGGGAAAAAAATAGATGGATATTCGGAAGATGCGTTTTCGTTTCGCGGCGGACCGAAATAATTAGCGGAGAATAAAAGCAAGCCACAAAACGGATAATCGGATTAAACTAATCAAGTTGAGTAGTCCTGCTATCTTCAAATATATATATATATGTGAAAAAGCCCAACATGAACATTATTTTGCAAAATGTCACAAACAATAAATCCGCAATTTTACGCAACGTTCGTAACTAAATTAAAATAAGTAAATTTGGTTATTCAATTTAATATTTTCCACTGTGAACTTTGTATCGATTATAATCAAAATCATGCAGTATTACATTTATACATTTAACTTAATAGCTTAAAACAATAACTAATTAGTGCATATTATTTTATAATTATCATTGTAATATTTACCCGGAAACTCAATCTACATAAAGAATAATCCTGAAGAAAATTAATGTCGAAAATAAAAAAATTTATTGGCTCTTAAAGTTCGGGGGTAATTAAATTAGGAGGTTAACTTATTCTTATCGACCTCCTATCTGACAAACTGAACCTAACCTAAGAAAAACAATGATTAAAATAAATGTTGAAACTAAAATATCTTTGGAAATTTGTTTAAAAATAATATTAGAAATTAAAGTTCGAAGGGGGTAATTAAGTTAGGAGGTTCACTTATTCTTGTCAACCTCTTATCTGACAAACTGAACCTAAATGAAGAAAATAATAATAATAAAAATAAATGTTGCAACAAAATCTTTGCACAAATTAGTAGAAAATTTTATTATCACTTAAAGTTCCAAGGGGTAATTAAATTAGGAGGTTCACTTATTCATTGCTGACCTCCTATCTGACAAACTGAGCCTAAATGAAGAAAAATAATAAAAATAAATGTTGCAACAAAATCTTTGTAGAAATTAGCAGCAAAATTTATTATCACTTAAAGGGGTCCGAAGGGGTAATTAAGAAAGGGAGGTTCACCTATCCTTGTTGACCTCCTATGCGGTGATTTTGTTGCTTTCTTCATGTAGGTTAAGTTTCAGGGTACGTTGTAAAACCATGTCACTTCACCTTTAATGTAATTCTCTATTATCCAATTATTGCATAAATATTCCATAAATAAATATAATTGGGGGAAAATTTTTTTGTCTGTATGGATGGGAAAAAATGGGGATTTAGGGACATGGCATATGAATATGGGTAGTGTGACAATAACAGTGCATGAAAGAAGGATTCATTTCATCGATTAGTTGGTTGGTAGACACAATTTCTGTTGCTCAGTTTCCATATGCTGCCCCCTTATCACAATTCTTCAATTTCAAGAGCTCGCATTTCTGCCATACCTATACTCTTTCCAACACAATATAACTCTCACATCATATCTATATGCAGCACAGCATAGAAGAAGGAGTTGTGTACTATCTGGACTTTTGCAGACCAAAAAACACCCAGATTACATCAACTCTTTTCATTCAATGTCTAGTCAACAAACCTAAAAACTCCATACATAATAAAGGAAAGATTCAGCAAAACTTCCCCATTTATTTCCGCCTGTCTTCCCAGACTCCGCCCACACGTAAAGCCACGCCCACACCTTCCCATTCAAGGTATACATTACATTATTACACCCACTTATAAACAACCAATATCCCATTATTCCCTTTCAAATCAAACCGTAAATTATAAATATTTTCCCAGAATTCATTTCAAATTCATTTCAAATTTAATTCTATAAATTAATAAATAACGTGTATTTTTTAGAGTCAACTCCTGGGGATAAATATATAGTAATTTACTACAATCAACTCCTGGAGATAAATATAGTCTAATTTTTATTGTCAATTCCTGAGATAAGTATTCATTTTATAGTCAACTCCTGAAATTTTCCCAGAATTCATTTTAATTTAAATATATATTAAATACATTGTCATTTTTTACAGTCAACTGCAGGATATAAACATAGTGTCTTTTTTTACAGTCAACTCCTATAGATAAATATGATAATTTTTATACGGTCAACTCCTGAAATTTTACTCGAACTATTGTTAATTTAATTCTATATTACTAAATACAGAATATTTTTTACAATCACCATTTTAGTTGCCTGTAAAGGAAGATGGATGTAACCGTACAGTCAACTTTACAATTTTAATCCACAAGGAAATAGTTGATTCTAAGAAAAAATTAAAATTATCCTTAAATTCATGTTAATTTAGTTATAAATTATTAAATATTACGTATTTTTTACAGTCAACTCCTGGAAGTCACCAATTTGGTTGACTGTACAGGAAGTTGGCTGTAGTCGTACAGTGCATTGGCTAGTTGACTGTAATTTAAAAATGACAGTAAGGAAAGTAACTGTAAAAGAATCCAAGTTCAATATTTCAGCATCGTTTTATTTTTTACTAATTAATTGTTTGGATTATAATTTAATAATTTAAACCACTAAGGTACCAAAATAATGATTAATAATATTAATAACGTTGGTAATAAATAATAAGATGAAAATGATGAGTGTGATGCGAAAAACGATTTTAGTATTTATTAACTCGGTGCGTTGCTGGAAAGCCAAACCTAAAAGCGACCCCAAAATAATTAATTTTCTCCATACTTATAAATAACTAATTAAATAACAAATTAATCAACTTGTAGTGCAATATTGAATACAATACTAATATGAAATTTAAAGCATACATTTAACTTGATATAAATATGTATAATTACAATGTAATTACAATTGCATATAACATAAAATCTTTTCTATTTAAAATGTTAGGTGATGATAAATAAACAATAAATAATAAACAAAATTAAGGAACGTGTTGCCAATTACCGGTGACAGATTACAGTTCAAACCCTACAAATACCCAATTGTGACAAAAATAACCCGGTTGAATGTGTGACTATTGCAAATATTTCAATTCAGTTGGCAGGTTGACAAATAATTTGCAACTACTAAAATATATATCAGCATGTTTAAATGAATTTGAAAATGTTAATAAGTAATAAGTTATAATGAAATTACAAATAATGCTTATAGGGGCAGTGAGGTGAACGAAAGGGTTGACATTGCAATGCCATAAACTATTGGTGTCCCAACCCAACAATAATTTCGCATTTGCATCCCATCGATTTTGAATGCACTTTATTAGGCCTATTATAATGCGCTTCCATATTTTCAAATAATGCCTCTGCTTCGCTTCAAAATCTAATTAACTCCCTCTTTTCTTTATACGCATATAAATTCCCCTATTATTTTACACAACTATCTATGAAAATTGACAATTAGCATATACAGTAGTATATTTCAAATATCGTTTATACGTATTACAGCTCCGTGAACACGTTTAAAATTAATATTTATTTTAAAAATTAGCTAAATAAGCATTTCAATTTTTTAATATGCATTTATAGCAGGTTTTAAAGGTCTAATGTATATTTTACAATTTACATTTTGTATTAACTCATTTGAAACAAATCATACTTATTTTATCAAACTAGGACATCATTAACGACCGCTCCCCGTTGACCCAAAATTTGAATACGAAGGTCATTCATTATGCATGATGTACATTTAAATTGCAAAACCCCTCTATAATTATGTAACTTAATTGCATGCAGTCAAAGGTGAGATAAGATACGACTGTGAAATGTAGGACAGCGAGAAAAATGTCGTCTCAAGTGAGTCTCGAGTTGTTCCGCAATTAGCCACCAGAGGTCTCGCCTGCAGGCAAGTCCACTGTTTTTCTTATTAAGAGCACAAGATAAGGCAACTACGAAATGCTTTTACTCCACGGCCATGAAATCCCCTGGTGGGAAAATACCTAACCCGCTCGCGTCGAACTCAGCGGAACGCGACAACTCGGTCTATCGGTTACGTTGCGCGGAAGCTGTTAAATTTTCATTATATTTAATTAGGAACCCCTCGAATGGGAAACTGTTTCAATTCCAACTGTTCCAATCCTAACTACCCATCTGAAAAACATAATGGACCGGAACTCCCGCGTGTTGACGGATAACACAAAAATATACTAAAATCCCGTGGAAATTAAGCTATTACAATCAGAGTTATTTCACAGTTAGCATATGGAAAATCTGTGTTTAGTTCCAAAAATGATCACTAGGTGACATCACTGAATGACTCGCGTATGCATAATCAGTAGGGATCGGTATACTCCAGTTACTGCTTCTGTCCCTGAAAGGGGAAGAAGCTATTCTTCTATCTCATAATGGGGGAGATGATCTTCTATCCCTGAAAGGGGGAGAACATATTCTATCCCTGAAAGGGGGAGAACATATTCTATTCCATAGAGGGGGAGAAGATAATATTCTATCCCTGAAAGAGGGAGATGTTCTTCTATCCTTTAAAGGGGGAGATATTCTTCTATCCTTTAAAGGGGGAGATATTCTTCTATCCTTTCAAGGGGGAGATGTTCTTCTATCCTTTCAAGGGGGAGATGTTCTTCTATCCTTTCAAGGGGGATATGTTCTTTTATCCTTTCAAGGGGGAGATAATATATTCCTTAGAGGGGGAGAAGATAATCTTCTATCCGTGAAAGGGGGAGATGTTCTTCTATCGCTGAAAGACGGTGATGTTCTTCTACCCTTCAATGGGGGAGATGTTCTGCTATTCCTTAAAGGGGGGACAAGATATTGTTCTGTCACTTGAAGGGGTAGAAGACAACATTTCTCTATAGAGACAATCTTCATGTTTCCCCCTAATTACAGCACGATGGCTGCATTTTTCTCCTACTGGCAACGGTACCGACCGACAACCACGAACAACAAGTATCGAAAGGAAAGAGATTGGTTGGACTTACCCCAGCGTGGTCATGGTAACTATGGTGTACCAGAAAGCTGCCGGAATACTGGTGAACTTGGTCCTGTAGACGTTCTTCTCGGCATAGTACATGACCGTTGCGAAGATGATGATGGCCATTGCGAGGGAGAAGACCAGGAAGCCCAGCTCGGAGGCGCAGCTCTTGAGGGTGTAGCCCAGGATGCGGAGCCCCTGCGAGTGCCTCGAGAACTTGAAGATGCGGAACACCCGGAACACCCTGAGCGTGACGAACGCCCCGGACACATCACCGTTGTCCGTGATGCCCAGGCCGATGTAGTAGGGCAAGATTGCCACCACGTCTATGATGGACATCACGCTGCGCACGAACTTGCAGCGGTCCGGCGCGGCGAACAGCCGCAGAAGGTACTCCGCGGTGAAGATCATGACGCAGGCCGTGTCCAGGCAGAAGAACACCACCTTGTACCTCTCGCCGCACGACATGGCCTTCGTCTTGTTGCCCGAGATGAGTTCGCAGGGCACCGTCTCCACCACGTTGGCCATCACGGACACCGCGATGAAGAAGCCGGTGACGTAGTAGAAGACCAGGGCCGCGGTGCTCACGTGAGGGTTCTCGAAGGCCCTCCACATCCGCTGGCGGATGGTGCCCTGGGCGGCTAGCTTGTCCTCTTCGTTCTCGGACAGCTTGTCGTCCAAGAGCCTCTCGGCGTTCTCCCTCTTGCGGTCGCGGTAATCCTCGTAGCAGCAGTCGCCGATCACGTCGGGGATGATGCCGAAGAAGGCCAGCTCCTCGTCGTAGGACATCAGGCACTCGTGCTTGGGGTAGTGCAGCTTGCCGGTGCGGTAGTAGTTGAGTATGTGGCGGAAAATGTCAGGGTCCCTGTCGAAGAAGTACTCGTGGGGTTCCTCGTCGTAGAAGAACTCGCGTTCGTTCGATCCTGGCGCGATACAAGTGCAACGTTGTCACCTTTCGGTAATAACTAAACTATCTAGACCAAAAACCGTTAAAACTACAAATTGTGCAGAACATATGCAGGAGGCATGCAGATATTCTTCAGAAATCCCGCATATGCTCCGCATGATCTTAACATTTGCAGTCTTCATAATGTGCAAAAAATTATCATTCGCAACCAAACAAGTA
>JAQFZQ010000301.1:0-38005 GCA_034696005.1 Glomeris marginata | reverse complement strand
GGGGTTATCCATGTGTTACATAACAAGCTAGGGGGGGTTAGACATTTTGTTACACAGTGTTACAATGGGGAGGGGGGAGGTAAAAAAGTAAAGAATTTGCGTTACGTAATACTTGAACGGCCCCTTATTGCATTGCCTTATCGGAATGTACACAAGTTGTATAAAGTGCGTCTCAACTCAAGATTGCACCGATTGCACATTCCAATGATTGCCAAGAATTTATTTCACATAATATTTAGGTCGAATTTTTAAAACATTCATATCAATTAACTTTTTATTAAGTTTTTTCCATCAACTTTGTAAAATGGAATGTTTTTGCGTGAAAGGATTTACTCCATAAAGCAAGAAAACAAGAGGGAATTACTGCAACCTTGAGTTGAGACACAATATATAGTACATCCCTTATTTAGTACACTCAATAATTATTTAAAATTTAATAGGCAAAAGGGATATTATATACCAAATTGTTAAAGAGATCTGTTTATTTGAACTAAACTTTTGTTACACCGGGCTCTGTCCAAAAATGTCACGAATTCTCCTGCTCTTTGTACTGGTTTTCTGCATATAATTTATATTATAAGGGGGGGAGGGGGTTGTGACAAGTACTCGGTTACATCAATAGGCTGGTGGTACCACTGTTTTTAATATTGTCATAAAACTACTTTGAAAATTACGAAATCCTGTCTCTCAAATTTCTGCCCGGTTGTGTAAGTACACAGCTGGTGTGCTTGGACATAAACAGCTAATTATAATTACACTGTTGAGTGGCCATTGCCTGAATACATACACATGATACTACTTTGGTGGCAGGCAGCAGCTAGCCAGGCACTCAAACTCATTTTTCGCCTGCACAAGGGTACGTTGCACTCTTGCTTTTTGGCAACCCTTAAAAAATGTCTAAAAATGGCTCAAAATCGCGCTTCTGGACCCTGGCAAGACTCTGCTGCCTAACAGGCATCATTGTCCTCGTGTGCAACGCAGATAAGAAATAACCAATTTTTACCCCGGTGTCAATACACTCTTGAATTGCAACTAATATCCACATTTGCAGCACTGATCGAAATTAATTTCCATATGAACACCATATATATGTAAATAGCAATAAAGACATTAAATAACTTTTTCTTACTTTGTGAAGATTCTTGAAGGCCGAGTCCAGGAAGAGGTAAGACAACACTCATTTCTCCAGTGGCCTCATCGGTAACAACTGATGGAAAACCCATTTCACTGCCAGGTGATTTGTGATGTCCCTTGTATGAACTAGAGTTCTGCCTATGGCAACTGTTGGATCGAGGTGGCAAAGGTTGAGGACCATGAGTCACCACCACTCCTTCGGCTAAACTGGACAACATTGCATCCAGTCTGTCCTCATCTATCGGGGCAACCGAATTCCTCCTAATCCCAGTGTCTTCCGATGATGGCACCTTTCCAGAACTAACCTGTTATATATTTAATTCATTCTGAGCATATAACTAACTATAAATGACAAACGCATCACTAAAAAGTTTCAGTTGGAACCTTGTCTGGGGGGTTGGTGGGTCGAAGTGGCACTGGGCGTGGTAGGTCCTTGCTGGTTTCCGGTCTGCCATCTTTTATACGTGCTGGAGTTTTGGCAGAATCTAAGGTACCCAAGGTGACCCTTACTTGCCACACTTCGTTGGCTTCGCTGTCCGCTTTGAGAGGTGCTGGTTTCAAAATCGGTTTCACGATGCGAGCTTCGGACGGAGTGGTTGGAGTGTTCTCTGTAAGTGTTTCGGTGCTGCTTCCACTTCCACTTCTCACTAATCCGCTTAATCTGTTAGAAACTAGATGGTCCTTGTTCCCCTTCCAAGGAGGCAGAGCACTGTTATTGCATTTCGACATGTCTGCGCTGTTACGTCTTCCTCTCTCGGCCTGAAACCAAAAACAACATTATATTAAACTCCTTATATACTCTCAATCGCTCAAGATGGACCATTCCACACCATTACCTTACGGCCAAGGGTTTTCTTCAAAAACGGGGACGTTGAAGTTAAATCGTTCATGCTTTGCGACTTATCCATGTTGTATCCCACTTTAGCCGTGTCCACGGTTGCCACGGTCAGTTCTTTGGATGGACCGATGTTGGCCGACAATGACCGAACAGCTCTCCTGTTTCGAATAGAATCCGATGCAAAGAATGCTGAAATACACAAAATTACCATGTATTGAAATATAAATTGTATATATGGAAAAATACGAATGGCATCATCACCTTTGCTGGTGTCCAAGATGGCATCAAGCTCTTCAAAGTTGAGCTTCTGCTGTTGTTTCTTAGATTCCCTGCGCAGGTTGCGATACGCCAGATCGTCCCCGAAGACATCAGGCGTGAAACGTCTTTGGAACACCGGTCTTGGAGCCTCTTGCACGTTCTCGTTCAAGTAATCTCCAGAAGAGGACCTGGACAGGGGTCTTAGAGGGATGCCGAACAGCGGTTGTGGCTCTTGCACTCTCAAAGACTTGTTCGCGTCCCTGATGCTCCTGTACGCCAAGTCATCTAGAACCACATCTGGCTCGTTACTCAACTGCACCCTCGATCCTGGTGACTGTTTCTTCCGATCCCCTTCACCCACTTTCTCAGCTGCCGTTTCAGTTTCTGCCAATTCACCAGAGTGGACATTTTGGAATCGGTATGACATGACTTACGAACGCTCCCTAACAAGATAACTTTACTACATTTCCCCAATTACAAATGCTCAAAGGCCCACGCATACAGAAACCATAATTACTTTTGCAAGTGTCATCCTCGCTGAATTTCAGGCTGTGGAACAGTTTGTCCAGCTCATCGAGGGCATCTTCGTAGTTGACCATCGGGTTACGTGTCTTGGGTGGGCGTGACTCGATGGCCCTAAGTACATGTTCCATGTCTTCCGGATTAACAGGCAACGACTGCCTGAAGTGCTTCCTAACCGGTGGTGGAGGTGCCATTGTGGGAGAAGCCATTCCACTTGCTCCTAGCGCAGGAGAGTTTGGTGTGCCCACGGGGCTCTTGCGAGCGCTATCGTTGCATCCCATGACGAGGGAAAGTGCCTTCGAGTTTCTGCTCGTTTTCGGTAACGAGATGCTTTTCAATTTCGGATCCACGCCATTGGAAGGTTTCAGTCGGAATATGTACACTTGATTGGCTGCGGTGTCCGCAGGCTTGACGGACGTTGGAGGGCTCGTAGCTTCTGGACTCGGAGAGGGACGTCGTGGAGGTACGTGACGGCTATTGTCCTCGGTGCTGGGAATCTTAAGGCTCCAAGGCTTTGGGACGGAGTTGAAGTTGCGATTGCTGTTGCAAGAAGACGAGGAACCTAGTGAAGAGTTTGCCGAAGTTGGGGCACTGCTGGCATTTGGGGCACTTGTGGTGAAATTAACGTTTTCCTAGAAGATATAAAACACAAAAATTATCCTTCATATTAATGACACCAATAGCCGATAAGAGCGTCCACATCTAATTGCGCGAAACCAAACTTGTCATGGAACGTTACGCTTTCAATGCCATTTGCACGTGACAAACAAAAATCAGGATTCAACTGAAATTAATTAATCATCTTTTACAAAGTAAGAAAAAGAAATGTAACATCATTGGTCACGTGAAAGTTGCTTTTATGTATGATGACACCGGTGAGTTTGCGGATTCCACGCAGACATTCTACATGATTTACGGACGCTCCCTTATTTCGACATTAAAATCGTACAAACTTTATTTGAAGGTGGCTGCCAATGATTCAAAGGTCTCGCCATCGAAGAAGGTACTTGCTGCTTATCCACTCCAACAGCCGAAACGGTGTACACCGTCGACGTGGACGTGAACTGCAACGGAGCTTGCTGCTGAGCAAGCGGAGGCCATCTTCCTTGAACCGATCCTCTTCTGATGACCTGCTGTTGCTGCTGCTGCTGTTGCTGGGGTTGAGATGCAGCAGAGGTCCTCGGAGGAGGAGTTGGGGCCCTCGACTGCCGATGGTTCGCTTCCGGGAACACGAACGTGGGTTCCGCGCAAGAGGCACTTGCCGGGTGACCGCCGGGGCTCAACAAGCACTTCAGCACGCCATCTTGTAGCACGTAACGTGGTTGTTGGTGGATTCTAGGACTTATGGCGGGGAAGGGCATCTCCAAGGGTTGAGTACGAGTTTGAGTTAGTTGAAGGGCAGATGGTCGCAAACAGGGAGATAGCGACTTCTTTTTGCTGGACCGGTCCTCGCTTTCCAGCGTACTGTTGCCTGTTCCGTTGCGCCGTAAACTTTCATCATCCCTTGAACGTCTTTTGTAGTACCTGTTTGTATAAATAAACATCACCATTTCTGCATATGATACATTGAATACAATATTATACACGCAAAATACAAACTCGTACAGCGTAAGCAGCGATTAGCCTCTGATTACAAAATATCCCTCATTTTACAATTTAACACCAAAACGTCAATTGATCAATTTAAATCACTTCATTTTCTTATTGGAAATGTCTTATTCTCAGTCTTGAACATATGCAATGAACCGTGTGGCTGTACGGTACACGGGTTGTGTTTACTGCGTTGCCCCTCTAAGTCTAGCGCAGTCTCGGAATGTTCAATGCTAATATTGGACCACCTAGGTTGTCGCACAAAAGAAAGAAGGGAACAAAGAAAAGGAATGTCTATTAAGAAAGCAAATTTCCATGCTGGAATTTAATAACCTTTCCGTCCTGGCGACACGCAGCTTCTTTTCTCGGGAGGAGTTAGCGTTGAGGGCGTCGTCACTGCGCCATCTGTCTTTAGCCCAATCCACCACCAGCCTATCTTCCTCGGAAGACGAAGAGGACAACGACTTCTTCTCCCGGTACTGATCCCTTCTGGCTTCGGCCCTCACCTTCATCGCTTGCCTCCTTTCCTTGCGGTTTGCGGCACTCAGCGAATCCAACGAACCCCTCAAACTGCTGCTGCTACTTCTGCTCTTCTGGCAAAGGGACCTGGGAACGTCCAGCATCCAATCGCACTTCGTCACTGACACATTTCCTCTTCCACATTCTTTGGAACCCTGCAATCCGTACACCAACGATGTTCATAAATATATTGTAAACTGTTATTTATTAAATCTCACAAAATGTATAAATTAAGGTACTTTATGGTTGCTGGTCCCTTGGCGAATTATTTTGATTGGCGATGAGCCCTTGATGGGAGCTGCCAATGAATCATCATCTGAAAGGCTGGCAGTGGAGGAACCGGAAGAAGCCCTTGCACCACCAATTCCTCCTCCTCCTCCAACATCTCTGAAAAGTGACAATCCAGTGCGACGAGTGTAATTCGGCAAACTGGTCGACTTCTGTTTGGCAAGGGCCACATTCAGGTGATTCCCATTGGAGGCCATAACCAATGATGGCTCCAGATGACAATCTCCTACCGGCACCCTATAATAATAAATAACAACAAACAAATCCCTGTAATAAATAACTTGCAGTTAATTATCAATCATTTTTTATGAACCAATTTAAATCTATAGAAAATTCATCCTTATAGAAAGTTGACTGTAAGACAATTTACTATATAAAAGGAGACGCCGTTAATTTATATGAGGTCTACTGTAATGAAAATCAGTAATTTATTACAAAATAAAGTTGTCATATAAAAATTCCATGACCTTTCTTGCTATGAACAGGCATCTTTCAACTCTTCACCTCAATTCCCTTATGGGCATGTTTCAAAATATACAAGCACAAAAAATATTTTCCAACAGGAATTTTCACTAATCAAAAATCGAGTTGGCCAACAAATAAACGTGTCAGACATAACCCAGCTATATGTACAACTGTCATCCAATGACACCAATGTTTGAATCATAACATCTCCATATGCTTCCCATGCAGTAATTCACTGAAAACATATGTACTTATGGGTTAACCTACTTTCATCCCAACAACCAAGTTTACTATAATTAGTCGACTGTGACGCAACAATTCTACAATTGCATTGACAGGAATTAATGACAATTAAATGAATTAAATGCATGTATGACATATTTAGAGGAAACTCCATGATCGATTCAATAAACTATATATTTGGGTACCATAATTTCAATGTAAAAAGAATGTTATATGTATTATGAAAAAAGAAAAGTTCCACAACTTTGGGATATTTCCGGCTGGAGGTCAAAAGTACCACGCCCAGTCTTCAAATATAGCATTTCTTGTCACATTATTTTTTTAACCAACTACATTTCATGTCCTGAAGAAGACGACAAGGCATGTAGCCCCAGGGTTCAGGTCATTTCCTTGCGTGATAATGACCTGTGATCACCCAAGTGGGACATATGTGTACTACACACAAGTATACGCAGTTCAAAGATGGCGACCTGCATGTTCAAACTCCTATGATTGAGAATGATCTTTATCAAAATTAATTGTTAATATCAGTAGATGGAGACAAGCCTTCAATTAAAACACCATTTAACTATAACACACTATTGTCCTCATTGGACGTTAACCTGTCCAAACAAAAAAGTGCAAATCAGGATATAATTCCATTCATGTGCCCAAGAAAAACCTATTTATCATTACTTATTATTTACAAGGAACATTTGGGGAATTATTGCCTGCAATTTTCTCGCTTCATCTCCAAAATTGCACGTGTAGTCTATAGCAATTTGAAACGCGCAAATGCACTTTTAGGAAATTCCCACGAGTTCGTTTTGGGAAAAGAACATTTCTTTTTCTTACATTATATTACACTGTATATAGGAGAAAGACACGGGATTTAAACCGGAAGAAAGATGTACTGATCCAGATTATATGCTAAATTCACATGCATTTTTAACTGTTTTTAATACACATACTATTATTAGATGGAGAAAGCATAAATTACTTTCTGGGGTAATTTCAGGCAAAATTAACGTAATATGCGTTAAATGACTCAATTAAAGCATTGACACTATTGATTAAAAACCGTTTGTTCCGTTTCCCGATTTAGCAATTTACCTCATTTTTGTTTGTATATGAAGCAAGGAAGCCTATAAAACATTATCTCTATTTAAAGTAACAGCAGCAATTATATAACCCATTTCAGTATTGATCCACTGCAGTTTTTCTCCATGGACTTGTTATATATTAGATTAATAGAGACTAAGCCACAATTAATTACCAATTACATGATTTGAATTAGTTGAAAAGCTAAATATCCAAATTAGCAAATGACTCATTTCTTTTTATTATCCTTGATTGAATAAAATGCTGAACAGTTATCATTCAAGCAACTCTTCATTTAGTTCTTCTTACCATATACAAGTTATATAGGACTTCATTAATCCTCAACAAATTGTAATTATTAGTCTAGTTACAAACATTCCTCTGCATTTATAAAAGTATAACTTTATTTCAAAACTACCTATATTTCATCGATTTCATTTAGTGCTTCATCGAGTTATTTACTACATTTCATTCAGTTTTTAAATGTAAAAATAGGAAGGACCACGCACCACTATTTATCATCCGCACTATAAACATTGATTATGTTTTCGTGGAAAAGTTGGCAAAAAAACTACCCCATCTTTTTTAGTCAGCTACAGTCTATATCCCCTACACAAACAAAGTGAGAATGCCCAATTAAGTAACTCATATCTTATTAAAAAGCTCATGGCAATGTCAAACTTCATGGGACCTTGAAATGGGAATTGGAATAAATTTGGAAATTACACCCTTGTGTACATGTAGTCCTATGTATAGTTTGTGAAATACGTCATCAAACTTCTGTATAAAAATAACAGCGAACGGGCGCATTGCGGAAGTTGTGACGTCACTACCCTTTGAGCTCTGACAACCGCGTCAAACAACAAACTGGGCGCCATCTTTCTTTCACTAAAACCGACTAAAACACTTCTAAACCCAAACACCTTAAATGCCAAATAGCCAACGGATTTAATACATGTACTACATTATCTAAATTAGTTTACTATTCACGTGCCAACATATATAAAACAGGGATAAACTTTTCCAAGAGTGGGAGGGTAGATTAATGGATCAGTGGAAAAAGATTATCTTCAATCAATTGGATTACAAAGCTATAAAACATTGTTCATAATAATATTCTATATTTGCTGTAGGAAAACAAACATGTAATCAAACTTTTATTTGTATTGTGACGTCACAGGGTTAACATTTAAACTCAATTCCTGTGAAAGATAACATCGATGCATTGCCATGTTTATATATTTCAAATAAAATTGTATTTATGAAGATAAAACTTTAATGTTGTACATTTAACAACAAATTCCTGTCTAATATTAAAATATAATCCCTGACTCTGACCTTGATATTTATTAATACTACATTTCACTTTCACATTTTTCCCTGACAGAATTAACACACAATTAACTAATTAACTTTGTCATAATCAAAATAGGAAACAGCAAATCTAAATTATAACACAGTTTATAACACAGTTGTAGCCTATATATACTTAATTCCCCTGACTTTTCCTTGACATGCTCACATCAATACAGTCATGTATTCCCTGACTTTTCATGGGGCATATTATAACCTGTTCTGCCAGGATATTGGGCAACTTAAAATAAGAAGGGTGCGGCGCTAATTCGTGGGCAAGTGGGGAAAAGTGTGGAGTATAGTAAAATAGATGAAATAAACCAGTGATTTTACCTGATGGGCCAAACTCTGTTCACAGTTCCCAGTAACATGTGTACACCAGCTGATGGGTGGTTCAAGTTTAGCGCTGCAACTGATGATGAGAGGCAAGGATGTTGGAAAAAGCGGTCAAGAGCAAACTGCGCATGCGCAGGTCGAGTCCAAAAATTCGATATGAAAAATGGAGGGAGGGAATGGGTGAAATCGGTCGATTGGCCCCGCCTTTTCCGTCAATAATCATCGATTTTACGCGTTGTTATCATGGAATTCGGTCAACTAATAAAAGTTAGTCCTGCGATTCAGTTGCATTTTTCTATTTTCTCTTATCAAAACACAAACCATATATATACATCCAATATTATAAATTCCATTGTTGATATATCCCAACTTTGTCACCAATTAAGTTACATATAATGTCAATCACTCATTCATATACAGTTTACTATCACCACAAAATTGTATAACTTTTTAATGTGGTCCATTTCAAGTGAAATTCAAGTTATTTTCCAAAATACAACTTGGAAATACATTTTACTGCACTTAATTATTTGTAATCCAACAATCTCAGCATTAATTTTATGATATAGACAATATGTATTTCACAGGAAATTGGTCCAATTATAATTGGAAAAACGTCGAGGTGTATGTGGAATAATATAACTTTTTCAAACTTCAAAAACTTCCCAAAACTCCAAGCCATGTGCAGATTTCTAACAAAACTGCATCAAGAATTCAATTATAATTAATTAACAGTTTTTGAATTCTGCACAACAGACAGCTATATAATAAAAATGAACAAATTATGCTAATATACATAGAGAAGCCCGCTTCTAATTAAAATCACCACGTGACTTTTGAAGGAATAATGATGTAATTGCATGCACACAGCACGAAAGGTCAACAAAGTATGAAACGCCAAGCTTGACAAAACATTAAATCAATGCTTTGGTGAAACTTTTGTAATAACATAACTGCTCTTCATTCCCGGAAACAGTTTCAAAATGTAGCGATAAAAATGCGAAATTTCTTGTCGTTTCCTGGTTTTATTGAGAAAAATCTCCTATACTATTTTTTCCTTGTAATTACACGAACCGAGAAAAGAGAGATAGAGAAAAGAGGGGGTGTGTGGAGTGGTGGAGGGGGGTACAAAAGGCTCAATTCATGGTTGGTTTGTGAAAAACGTCAAAAATTGTTGCGGTCGGATTTGTTGGCAAATTAAACACGCATTTCCTGCACATGCAACTTAATTTTCATATCAAATTTCAAAAGAAGCGACTTTGTTTCGTATCATTCGCATAATTTTACTAGCCCCTGCATGGTGGAAGTGGAGGAAGGAAAGCTTTTATAAGGGGTGGTGGGAAACTGGAAAAGCGTGGGTGATATCAACTTTCTAGAAAAATCCAAATTGGGAAAACGGAATTGTTCGTTCACTCACCCGACAATGAAAAAAAAAATGCCAAATGTTCAAACTTGATTTTTGAATTGGTGGGTCGCGAAAATGTGTCCAACCGAAAACAATGAAAAATATTTGAGCTAAATTAAAACTTTGCTATAATAAGACCTGCTCTTACAGAATTCAAACAAAATAACTAATTCCACAAATGTAAAGGAAAGTTTCCATATTTTTTTCATTATATGACATGCAGACAACTTGTTTAATTTAGCTTCAATAAACTCCTTTCAATGTATTTCCAAAAAAATTACTATATCTAATTTCTAAATACCAACACAAAATAAATGATAAAGTTTGCTATAGGTATATAGACAAATAGCACTTACTACCCGAATGGCCTTTTATGTTATCAATACAGGGTCTTACTGTATTTCAAAATTCAAACTCTAAAAGTAACTTTCTAGGCTTATATTCCATGTTTGATACGGTAACTGCACAAGTCTAAATATAAGAAATAAACAGCTGATTATAAAGAAAACATAAAATATTAATAGGACACATTGTCACATGGAGCACATCTATTTTGCGTTTTACCTAGAAGTGGCCCTTTCCCCAAAACTCCAACCCCAAACACCAATGACACCCCAGTATTTGCAAGACTATACACACACACAAGTGAAAATGTGCAATGTGCAACAGGAAGAGGAAAACAGCAACTTTGTTTGTTGACTTATATATAAACCCAAAGACGACAATCAGTGTGTCAGTAGTGGAGATACATAGCATAGGCTTACCACAACAATGGCCGTTTGGCGGCCATCTTGAGGGTCATCCTCAACCCTGCATGATCATTTTCCCAATTCCAAACACCGTGGTTCGACACCCGACCACAAACTAAACTATATCACTATATGGGCGTGTTTTGTCTATGTTATTTTCAATGTAGTACTTATTTTTTTGTCAAGGGTAGGGGTTTAAACAATGACAGATGACCACGCCCAGGAGACGCATTTCCGGTTGCAGTTTCATATATTCAACGTGTACTATAGCTTTTCATGGCCGCATGCAGTGAAAATGAACGTGTCATCGAACCACACAAAAGGGAAAAATGACCCACCACGTGACTTTTAAATTTGCAGACAACCAACCCATGGCCTCCTGGCTGCCAGGCTTTGGCTAATGGCTACCAAAATCAAAAGCTAAATAAGTCATAGGATACACACAAACTTTGGCACGCGACCTCTTTTCAACATTCACTTTCTTTTCACAGCCTGCTATAACTTCTTTTCCCTTCTTTCTACACTAGCCTATACACACCATGCAAGTTCCCGCCATGTCCGTAAGAGGCGCTGCACAATTTAGTACCCCTCAATACCCCCCCCCCCCCATTTGCTGGGTGGGCGTAAATAAGTATATATTCCAGTTTTCACCCATATATATATCATAGATGGTACACAAATGTAGTGATTCACACCTTGAACTGTTTTCCAAATTTATGCATGACGTTATACAGTGAAACATGCAGACTCAATGCACATAAAAGGGAATTTATAGCAATTACATGCAATTCACTTAGAAAGTAATAAAGTAGACAATGCCATTGATCTGAAAGTACAGATACAGCTAATAGATTTTTCAGTTACGTACCACTATATAATATAACATATTGAAGATTATATTTCAAAAACTATAATATTGGTACAGTTCCAATTAAATCATGCAGAGTTACAATTTGAAAGTAAAACTTGTACATCTCATATGTATCCAAACCGGATCCAGTCTCCTAAATTAGCACTATATATTGGGTGTCATCCACTCTTGGTGTCTGTCATCCAATAGCTATACTCTTGATGTTTCCCTAAATGCGATCGGCCTTGACAACATAAATAATGAATTCCCCCTTTTCAAATTTTAATACTACCAAGAGATACTACTGCATATGTATCACGCATCCATTTATAACTTTAATACTGTAAGACTTTATAAACAAATAACAACAGCTGGTATTAAATGAAGTCAATAAATAATACTGAAATTTCGAAACTGCATGCACGGTTACAAACAATAAATCAGTGTGGAAGTTACACCCAATAGTGAGAAAATTTTTCAAAAATAGAAAAAGTTGGCATACATACCAAAAGTGAAAATCCCTACACGATGATGAGGATTCATGTGATGTGTGAAGTTCATTACTTGCCTGGAAATTAGAGTTGAATAAGACCAACATGAGTTATAACACTGAGCTGTTTGAAGTGTTCGAGCTCGGCCAAAATCTTTAAAATGTTAAACTTTGAACTGTATCAGCTCCAACTCATCGACGTTTCAACGATTTGAATATTGTCCAACTGATGAAACACAAGACAGAAAACCGAGGTCACATGACTCAAATTAATTGCTCAAACTATGAACCAATCACTGGCATAGTTATATCGTTATATATTCATATCAATTGAACAGCATGAAAATGGGTTAATACCTATTTATAATTAAATCCACATGAATCCAATGCTCTAATATAGTAAATGACTAAATTTTGAAAATATTTTGCAACCAAAATCAATACACAATTCCAAGGATATTGTGTTGCACATCCTTTTCCCATGAAATAGGTTACAATATCCTTAGTAATAATTATCGGAAATTTGTATCTTTATTGCACGTTGCTTGATTCCCAGTATAACATAATAAGTGTGTCAGTGGATGTTTACTTAAAGTTTATTTTTATATATCATTGTAAGACAGAATATGCATTGTTTATCAGCCCCTTCTTCCATGCAGACAGAGTTTACACTTTAGTGAGTTTTTGACAAAATATGATTTGAATTTACAAGTTATATTTGGACATTGGTTTGAAGTTACTCTCGTCAAGCCAGAAACATCGATATAAATAAACATAAAAAAGATCAACATGGCGAAACTGGAGAAGAGACGGGTATGGCGAGCCAAACATCCAAACAGTCTGTCTCGAATTCAAATGTAAACTCATCGAACATTCAATCCATGCCTCCTTTTTCTGTATAAATACAATACTCTACTGATTATATGTTTAAATAAACTTACCGCAGTAGCTGTTTTTATAGTAAAACTGGTAAAACCGTTCCGTTTTCATATCCAAGATGGCGGCACGAAATGGAACGAAATTTTAATACAAGATGGATGCGTTCGATTGGTTGGAATAAGAAGCTAGAGAAGAAAAGATGGAGAAAGAGAGAAGGAAGGCACGTGTGGCACTGCCACAAGATGGCTGCCGACTAAGAGCAACTTCCGGCTCGCTAAAAATCTAATTCTGGTTGCGAATAGACAAGCTCCTTCTCCAACGTTCTATTTTCGAACAGCAAGACCCGGATGCAAGATGGCGGCCGAGTGGGAGGGTCAATTTCCAAGGAGTTGCTCTTTCCTTCAGTACTAGCCTCACATAGTATACAGAAAAATGTCAATTTTTCAATAAAAACAAAACACGAAAGGCGTTTTAGTTTGTGATGAATTGATAAACAGTAAATGGCATAAAAGCAATAACTTTTAAATTATACAGGGTGGGACAAATGTCAATTTACATAAAAATAATAAAATATTTTGAACATGCTATTCATTCCCATACTCTTTGTAAAAACATAGAAAGAAAGACATTAAAAGTTCTCCTAAGCAAATCAGTACTACTATTTGCCCCTTCTTATTCAAATGACCAATCAAAAGTGGTTTACAACCACGCACGTGGAGACCACGCTTGCACTGGGACAAAGTAAAGTGTGAGAATCGTAACTAAGAAGGTTCCTTAATATACACACGAAAAGTACGATCCAGATAAAGTGGTTTTATAATACAAAACCTTGACAAAACTGAGAATACTAAATCACACAATGGGGGAATGAATACGTTTTAGTTCAGTTGCAAGAATTGACCACCAGTAGGGCGCCACTTGAGCTTTATACAGCTTCTACATGGTTGATTGAAAATCATTGTTTAAACTTTTGGCCAACGCCTAAAATAAATGCAATCAAAACTATAAACTCCAGATTAATTTGGAACGGATCGATTTATTGCGATGAAAAACATTTCAAGAATAATAATCTCATTTGCTATGTGAATAATATGGCAAGGACATATTGGAGCTTTTTTAACCTTATCAAACACTTTTACAAACGCCAAAATCGAAATAAATATTCTTGAAATCAGTAAAATTATTCAATTACTAGAAACTTTGGCTTCACAGTCAGCTGCTAGCTTAAACATTTGATGCAAGTATATGAAATAAATATGAAACATCTTTTAAAAAAGTAAAAATACATTGAAACATGTTCAAGAAAAATTAACAATTCAAGAGCCGAGTGGAATACAGATGATACTATGATTTTTTTCCCCCTAAACAAAACAATTTTACTTCCACTTTCAAGCGGAAGGATGCAGGAATGTGATTTTACCGATTTCTAAAACTACTACTTTTCAATGAAAAGTTCATTCGCATTACTCCTATTCAACATGGCTCTTCAATTATTCCTCTAATTCTACGCAACATATAAATCACATTTCACTGAAACAGACATCCTCATATGCTTATACTGACAACAATACAAAAATTATTAATGTTTGGCATTATTAGAAATAACATGTGATCAAAAACCGTTTATGGACTAGAATGCACACTTGTGGTTCTTCAGGCAACTTCAAAATACCATATACAATCGTAAAATGATGGTTTCAATATATATGTACAACTGCAAATGGTGTTTTGAGACATATTTTATGAGAAACACTGTACTATAAGCAATTGCATGGCCCCACGTTACCGAGATATTGGTCACGGCTAAAAACTGGAATCACTTTGGGCCAAGCAATACATTTTATGAACTTACAATTAAATCAGCAGTGCAGTAAAAATGCAATTAAATTCATACTGAAGTGGAAGTGAACGTCACCTTTAAAAGATTGTAACCATCCGTAACCCGCGTACAGTCTACAATGCCATCTTCAAATATTAACCAATTTATAGTTAAAATCAATTGATATTTTCTAAATTCTTGTTCATATATCAAGGTACATCTTAACATTTTATGAAGAAAACAATCTTTTAATCTTTAATGTATGTCTATACAATTCTTTAATTTGTCAAAACCGAACCATTTTTGGCCTAACAACTCCATAAATCAGTGCAATTGGCCTTTTTCAGTGAGCCGCCATTGGCTGATAAAACAATTAAAAATGGCGTCCTTAGTTAGGTTCAAGTGGATAAACTGGTTTTCTGCCAACCAGTTTGCAGCTTTATCCCAACTAAGGCCTCCATATTGGAAAAAGGCGGAGCTCCTGAAAAAGGTCAATTGATGTAAACGTACTGAATTTTGACAAGATAGAAAGTTTTTGTGCAGCTTTATATACAAAATAAATACATTTGCATTGTTTGACTGTATTAATTTGATGTGCAAATCAAGTAAAGCGACGATTAACGGAGGGTTAAAACCCACAATTTCATACGGAACGAAGAGAAATTGTGGAAAAATGCATGGGTAGTATATGGAAACTCATATAGTATATAACAAGAATCCACAAAACATCTCAAAATACATGTAACCAAATGGCTCAGTGATAAATATAACGCATTTCGAGATCCATGGGGCGCATTGCCTTGTAATTTTATCTCAACAATTTACTGCAGTACATAGTCTCAAGACGCAAGATATGTTATTCCACTGAGCACTTTGCTTGAAAGTGTACGAGTATTTCAATTTCATTTCAAAATATCCGCCAATTTAAAAATTAAGATCACATTGCTCAAATGTGTCAGTCACAGGTATAATCGCTAATCTCACCATTGCTACGATACTTAAAAGTCCTTTCACCATCACTGGACATTCCAGATGAGCATGTTCCGCACATCTGATGTCCAAGAACATCTCTTCTAGCTAAGCCACGAAGCCCGCAGCAAACACTTATACCGCGGCAACTAGGTAACTGTACTTTTAGCGTGCTTTTAGTAACGTATTACGCCGCCGCATTTATTTCCCATTTGGAGAGACAATTATAACCTCGAGCCTCGCCTGAGTTTGGGCCTTTTTACACTTGGAAGTTGCCGAGTATTTTAAATCACATCTTTTCTCTCAGTTTTGCCGCAGCGCGCATCACAGATACAGGGCGGTTGTTAATCTCGGGTGCCAACTTGCAGCTGGTTACCGTGAAAATAGGCAGCTCTATCGAGTGCAAATTACCATTAATATTAATTACATTAATACGTTAATACAAATGTTAACTTACGATCTGGAAGTTCGTATATCTGAGGTGGAAGGTCTTCGAAGTAAGGATGTCTCGTCGCCGCACCGGCTGCGATACGATATATGGGATTCATCTGAAACGAAATAAAAATCCATTCGATCAATTACGTTTCCACCATAATTTAGGACGTGCTAAATTGCAAAAGTTAATTTTGATCCGAACAATATTTCTTTCTCTTTCAAAATATTTTAAATTTCGTCGAAACGCATTTCCAATTATGCCTTTTAATTTTTTTAATAAAAACGTTTAATTCCTATGAAAAATCAGAAATTCACTAATTGAAGCTACAACTTTATTCAATAAGAGAACTGCGTCTCTCGAGACAGTCTTTTATTTTGGCAACCGTATTAGTGGAAGTTAGTTTTCTGAGAATGAACACATTTGGCTCATCTGCAATACAATCATTTTATCTATAATTTGAAATATGCACGCTTCATGGATTTTATAATCGAATTCCACTCTAATTTCGCAAGTGTTAAGTGCAAACCAACCTGAAGGAAGGCTGAAGCCATGCTTTCCGCATGGGTTATCCCACGGAGCTTCGTGAACGTATCAGATAAGCTACGTGCCGCGTAATTCCCATATTTTTCTAAAAGAATTCACAAATTACATTCACATATGCGCATCCATTAACGAAATAGCCATTCCTTCAACAAAAAAACCTACCAAACTTGTAGTTTGGATACCGTCCAACACCGTCCCAAGTGTCTTCCGTCGGAGTGCCAAAAACCTAGTACGACAAGCGTAAAATTGCTGAATACGTTTAATACATCTCTTAATATAAATTCTAGTAATTTATTTTGGAAACTCACCCTCCAAATCTTGTCTAACTGGTCAGATGTGTCTTTTACACCAGGAAACGAGGCAAAACCGGTGATCATTTCTATGAATATGCATCCGACTCCCCTGAAATAACAAACGATTTCATAATTATCTTCACAGTATTAAATATTACCATATTATCCAAACATCTTGAATTATATTTGGTAGCTTAGATTAAAAAAATATGCAACGCTATGTAGAAACTTTTAAGTGAAAAAACCCAGTGTCAATTACCCGAGAGACTTTTTAATTTCAAAAATATCTACATTCATGAAACGAAAGGGTAAATATTTGCTGTAACTCCTGATGCCGTATTTCGGCAATATTTACGTTAACTGCCAGGAAATGCTTACCACATGTCCAGAGATGTGGAATAGTCAGTGGAGCCAAGAAGTACATCGGGAGGACGGTACCATAGCGTGACGACTTCGTGCGAGTACGTGTGACTGGGCACTGACTTGGCTCTTGCCAAACCTGAACAACATCGCATTTACTTACAAAACACACTATGTAAACCATGTACCAGTTGAAGGAAAAGCAAAACCTACCAAAATCTGCAAGTTTCAACTCGCCAATTTCGCTGATGAGCAAATTCTGCGGTTTCAAATCCCTGGAATTAAGAAGATGAGGAAAAATTGGATGTCACGCACGCCAATTTCCTCGTTTAACACCAAAATCGATGGCCAAATGGCATTTTACCTGTGCAGTACCCGTTTGGAGTGGATGTAAGCCAGACCACGCAGTAATTGGAATAGGAATAACTGCAACATAAAACCCAATGATCAACACAAGATGGCCTCGCACACGATCGATACAGTGGGCTAACACGCAGCTAGACACCAATGTTGGCCATGTAACGAGATTTTTACACCAGGAAACGATCCACCGGATAATTGCCCAACCTCTGGTCCAGAAGGTCCAGAAGGCTCACCGAGGGATGCGTTTTATCCCCCCCCCCCCTCAATTTATTCATCTCCTACTCACTTTAACGTTCTTTGGGTTCAATCCTCCTCCATGCCTCTCCAGGTACTGGCTCAGGTCCGTGTGCTGCAATAAACCAACGTAGCAGGGATTAGAAGTAAGCCCTTCCAGATCCCCGGCTCGCAATGTTTGCAAGGGCCTTACCACAAACTCGAAGACAAATGTGAGCGTTTCCTTGGTGTGAACAATGTCGTGCAATGTTACAACATTCGAGTGTTTTAAATCCCTGAGTAGTGATGCTGTACAAAAGAAAGACATAAACTTAGCCATTAATCGTATTTAAATGCGTGCCGCTGACCATTACGGACTACGTGCAACTCCATCTGATTCTGATGTCAGTTAATTTGCAATGATGAAGAATATAACAGCTTATGTTTAACTCTCTTATGTTGCAACTTTTCTTTAAATCAATTAGTATACGCATATATCCCTGCATTTTTGATTTTGTAATGTTAGATTCCCATGTATCGCATACAAGGATTGCTTCAATTTCCAAAAAAGAGCACCACTAATCTGAATTTCGCTATTGGAAATGTATTAATTCAGATTACAATGTGCATATCATTGCAAAGAACAAAAATAATTCCACAAATCAGAGACGCGAGGTCTTTTTAACGGAGCAACATGTTCGACATCCGCAGACCATCTTCAGAGTCAAGATTAGATCAATCATATGGAACATTAAGCACAATAAATGAGTATGTTACCAATAAATCCTTCACAGTATGAAAAGCTTGTACATCACTTTCACACGTATTAATAAAACCACTCTTCATAATACTGTAATTGGTACGACATTATGCCAACGTGCGGCATCAAATATACGTAACTTGGTAACACCCAAATAGCGAAATCCAAATTGGTGCTGCAACCTGCCAACACACAGTCCAGTTATACTGTATCGTAAGGTATTTTATTGCACAACTCCAGAGGGCTGAACATTTCAACACCATGCTCATCCCCGAGGAGCTTTTAAGCGTAATACCTTCCCGGATAGCCGTGAAAGGTGTGCCTTCCTCTTGAAGCAGTCTGATCTCCTTCAAAGCCACCAATTTATTGTTGAGACTGTAAAAAAAAATAAATAAAACGATTTCAACATCAATGGCTTGGATGAAATTTCGAAATTGGCAGTATAGTACAGCGCGCAAGGATTTGTTACTAACTTGCTGACTCCCTTGTAGACCGTGGCGTAAGAACCTTCCCCAAGTTGCTCCAATTTTATGTAGGCGTCGCTTCTGCCAAAAGGTGAAGTTCCCTGAAATCGAAAAGAGCAATATAGATGGATTGAGTGTGAGTGATGGGTCGATGATCCCCCAAAGGTTGCGGTGTGTGCGGAAGCCAACGCCCACGATTCATTGCGTGCCATTAAAGAGAGTTGTTGTGGCCATCGAGTGTCGACCCTTATCAACAATGCCAACAGATTTCACTATACTCTATGCACAACTTTCCTGCAAAAACCAACTATAAACTAGACTCTGTAGGCAGTGTTCCGGAAGGATTCAACCAACCGAACAACCGGCAAAATGTGCTCCAAAAAGCTCCAATTAAGTTGCAACCGACATGCATTTCAACACAGTTCATTATAATATGATAAATAATTATACATTTAAAGGTGAACTGCTATGGCTTTCTAAGAAACCTTGAAACTGCATCAGATGGGAAAATTCAGCAATCGTGGAAAACATCTAGTATAAGTTAATTCCCACAACAAAGGGATTGCCAAATTGTAGGAAGTGGTTCATTGTTATTTTTGTTGTTGTCAATGGAAAACGGATAGTTGTATTAAATTTTCATTTACTGAGAGAAACAAAGAACTCTACACAAAGCAAATCAAACAATATTACTCCTTGTGACATCAGAAAATTGATTTCCCAGAACTACGTTTTTTTCCAATTGTATTCAACAACCTAAACAATTTAATGCATACTAATTTATTAAATACAACAGAAATGTTGCTACTGTACCATATATATGCTAATTTATTTAGGAATTTAGGTATTTATTAAAGGACCGACCAACATGATATTTAATAAAAAGCGTAGTTTCATTTACCCGGAAGGTGGACAACCGGTAGATGGAGTTAGTGGTGGAAGCAGATTGTTTCTGGGACTGGGACTGTAGAAGACATTCGGACTTGGGTCTCGGAGGAGGTTTCTTCTGGCGTCGTTGAACATCCGAAGATTTCTCCTCCTCGAAGATGCCCTCCGCGATGGCACCTTGGGTCACCGACCAAGCCCTCTTCACCAGTTCGCTCTTCTTCTTGCCATTTCTAGGTCTATTCATCAACCAGCCTATATGGTATAGTGAAAAAGAAAAGAAAGAACCGCATTTCAATTGCCTGTTTTCACTATAGATGCCTCCATCGATCACCGCGCGCTAAGCTATAGCTAAGCGCAGACCTCGCGGGGTCTTCGGGTCCCTCGTATTATTCGATTTTCACCGGTAAGGCACTTTAACAACAGAAGCTGTTCAACTTGACGACAAAAGCATCTTTCACATGCAAAACCCTATAGCTGTCACTGCCAAACTGCTCGTTAATAATTTCTTCGCCGACTGGATAACGGGCAACTGATGAAATTCAAGGCATTTGCATTCAAACTTCCCCTGACCCGTTGGGAATTCTCAAATAAGTATACATTTGAATAATGCATTATAGACATAAATGTAGATTAGAAGAAAGGAATTATTAATAAGTAAAAACAGAGGGAAATTTTTGGTAAATCCCTTGTTACCGGATGCAGCATTGCTGCGATACATTATTAATAAACATTTTGTTAAAGTATTCTTGTAAAATTCCTATGTGAAGCTTATGTGTATTTAATTAGAGCCAGGGAAATGCAGTGGTGCCACATGGAACAACACAAACCAATTATACTGTCATATCATTAAGTGAGATCATCTGTTGCTGTTTTTCCACCAGGCACCTAAAAAATTGCAGCACATCACAGAACACACTGAAATCTGGGTTGTCAAGTGCATATTATACTGGATGAATGAAGGAAGACCTCTCCATCAGAAATAAGAGGTGCACAATCAGCCGAGAGGCTGCACGTTCATTAACAGCTTTCCGCCATTCAGCACCCAAATGAACGCAACACATTATGGTACTTAATTAACTTACGCTTGCTTGAATTTCAAATTCAAAGAGAAGGTGACACAAATCAGGAGGTTATAACACCCATCCAGTTACCTATTTCAATTGTAAAACCTCACGCATTTTATTTTGCAGTCAACTTATATATAAAGTCATCCGTGGCGCAGCTATAGGAAGGGGAATATATTGAAGAGCTTGTGGCTCAAGTCCAGTAGAGGGATATAAAACATCGATCGTCTTTAATGACGAATAATACTGCTTATTCCTCGTAAAAAATACACATAAAACTCCCCCTGCCGACCATTACATGACAAAAATGGCTGCCGAAACAAGGTACTGTAAATATCCCGGCATGGGATCATTCATTGCCAAAGAAGGAAATTGGAAAATTATACAGCGTATTACATTAGAAATCATGGATTTTATGAAATGATTACATTAAAGGTGAACTAACAGGGTAAATTTATTGCAACCGATTTCTCTGAAAAATTTCTTATGTATGAACAACATGTATTTGCATATGTCCAATTTTTTTATAATTTTTCCACCGATTTGTTTTTCTTTTAAATCAAAATTTGCAAATTTACCCAAAAATAGGTCTAGCTGGATTAACCTTGCAAACGTCTTCGAAGAAATATTATACACATGATAACTATCAATTTTAGGAATTCAGGAATATATCTTTTATTATTAAAAATGTATAAATAACTTCTTTGTCAAAATTGGATTTGGTAATTGACCATTTTCAGTCTTCTGCTATTGGCTGGAAAAACCTTAGAAAAATGGCGTCCTTATATTGAGAAAACTTATTTTCAGCCAATCTGATTGCGTAATTTTCCTCACTACAGCCTCCATCTTGACAATGAGAGGCGCTTACTGAAAAGGGTCAAATATTACAATCTGTATTATTATCATGCATTAAATGGAAATACGAAAGTTTAGGCTGAAAAGGGAAATTGCATTCCACATAGTAGGTACTCGCGCACAAACCTGTTTAGATTAAATATTACAAAAGCAACTGACAAAACAAAGCATGACTTAATTAAACATGTACAATTGCGTCAACATATTTTTAATTACATTTTAAATGTTACTGAAACATGCAAATGTCCAATAATTAAACTGTGTGCTGTTCAATGGACTTACCGTGTCCACGCGGTCGAACATCCCGGTCCATCGCAGACACATCAGTCTCCAGGAAGTTTCCATTAGGTTCATGTTGTGGTTGGATGTTGGTAAATGTATCCAGAAATTCCTCTGAGTACCTGTTGCCAATCACCATTGTAACGTCAACATTCTGCCAGAAAGATGGGATAATAAAAAAACATTAGGCCACTATTCGAGTCATTACACCAGGAGGAGCAATTTGGTTATAGATCGATAAGCCCATAGTGTAAAGATATGGTATATTACTGAATGCATGGGTCGATAGAGGGTCAACCACACGGTTGCCTATTTCAATAACATTTTATCAGATTACACACAAAATTAATGAATAACTGTTATAGACATGCAACCTCACATTTAACTTATGTCCATTTCTAGCCCAACAATATTTTGTTTATATAATATGCTTGCATAGTAGTTGTTCCCAAAAAGCAGGCACAACTTTATAACAGAGGTCACTGTGAATGAAGAATTGCTATTGAAAACAAAAGAAAGCAAGCAGGCAATTGAAAAAAAATTGAAACCTGAAATATTTATGACTCTGAATCTTGAACATGTTCAGCTATTTTTTAATCACCATGAACATGTAGATGTTGTAAGTATTTTATTACGTATGAGTCACAGTGCACATGCAGTATAAATGTAAAAAAGCTACGGTTACAACAGTGATGATAAAAACATGCAATTAAAGATAATTTTTAAATAGTATATGGAATAGGCCTATACATATAAAATCATGAATTATAAAATATTTATGTTTTATTCATATAACGTGCACTAACACTGCGATATCACAGCATATATATCGACTTAGTTTGAACAGAATAAATCAATGACATCATTGTGTGGCAAGTAATACCCTACATCAACTGAACTGAGCAAAACCAATGCAAACAGTAATGTGCTCTAAATCGAATTACATTTTGCTTTTAGGGCATTTGATAAGATTGCAAGCAAAGATACAACATAAATAATTTCAATCTCACTATAGCTTATTGCAGAAAAATATTTTCATTTTAGATGCATGGTCTAAGCATTTTCATCAAAATCTTCAATAGCTAGGTATAGGAAAAATGGGATTTTCAAACGCCCCATAAAAAATGTCAGTAACTTTAAAATTTGAAATCGCTGCAAACAAAATGGCGTTTTGACATACGTTTCGCAGGAAATGTGTCAACGAACTGCCATCAAAAACACGCGAAACACTTGAAATGCGTGCCACCAGAATTTTAATGCCCATAAAACGGCCTCAATTTGCATATTTTATTTCCTGAGTGTCTCCCAACCAATGCGTGCATCAATGGTCCCTCCCATTATGACATCACAACGCGCAATAATTCAAAAACTAGTGCATTACCTCGTTTCTTCTATCTGCATCAGAAATGATATCTTCTCTGGATATTGCTGGAAAAATACAGAGAAACTATTTTAAAAATATTGTAGGGAAAAATCAGTGCCAGTCTGTACTCCACTTTTAAAGTTTATGAGCACTTATTAATTATAATCCACTCCATACCAAGAAAATATTGAATTCACTGTACGTATAAATTACAAAAGTTTTAAAAGAAAATCAACACGTTTTGTCCACTTCGATGATAAACTGAGTTTATAATGTTATTTAATGGACTTAGCGGGAAGAAGTATCCAATTTCAGCACTTGAATTGAAAAATCTTTATAAATAAGTGAAATAAACAAGTATATTTTGGAGTGCTTTATGGTGTCATGTGACCACAGGCTCGTCAAACATTAACAAGTTATCGATCGCCATTCTGACCATCTGACACAAGTAGGTATAGGTACCATATGCAGCACTATACACAACATTGCACTATACATATGGCATACAATTGAAAATATCGATTTCATCGATTCACTTTTTCCAATGCATGCTATAACCGGATAACACACATGAGGTAATTTTAAATAATTATCCAAAAAAAAACATAATTACTATCCATGCATATTGATCATTTCATTACAAGTAGCAAAATAGGCATAACACTGTTATATAGTATGTATAATAAAGGCAAAATAATTCAAGTGTTCTTTGGGTTGATAAATAATACAAGTACTAATGCTCATCCCATGTAATTAGATTTGGATGGGAATTTTTAACAGAGTTTTTTTGGCAAGTTTCAAAATGAGAAAAACCAAATTTCATGGTTTAAAGGTGAACTGACAGGGTTTTGTAAGGTACCCTGATAATTGGTTTGTAAGTAGCTATTTGTGTCCCTTTACACTGGCGTAACCAGAAATCCATTACAAATTGAAAAAAAAAGTTATGCGCTCAGCCGTTGCTCAGTTGTTCGCAAGTCAGTACCTTTCTCAGTGCCTTTTCCATAGAAACGCTTTGCTCGGTAAAACGCGTATAACTTTTTTTTAATTTGTAATAGATTTATGGTTGCGCCAGTGTATAAGGGACACAAATAGCTACTTACAAACCAATTATCAGGGTACCTTACAAAACCCTGTCAGTTCACCTTTAAAATTAGTAATTTGAATTCCTTAAAAAAATCACCATTTAACTGCAACTTTGTCGAATTTTGATCCAAATTAAACCACAGTGGTGGATTTTACTAGATCTGTGCCAATGCTTTGACAACTAGTGGAACAATATTGCTCCCAAGTTAATCAATCAATCAGTGTCAACAATAATTAATATTCCCCCAAAATTACAATATATATACAACTGTAACTTACACATTCTTCCAAAGCTGTTACTGATCCTCCTTTTCAACTTAAGTATTCTGCTAAAGGTACTCTTCTTTTCTCGCAAAAATGGACCTGTAATACATAAAAGACAAAACATGCAGCTCTTATTACAGATGTTATTGGCAACTTTTAAAAATAGTCCTGCAAACACAAAAAGTATAAACGTATGCAATGATGTGTTCTGTATGCTGCATTTATTTTTGAGCACATCCGTTATATTGGGTTAAACACTGTTCTTAGCCATCAACTTATTGATTCAGGCAACAAAATTGTGGGTGCATTTAGATGCAGTTGCGTGCTGTTATATGTTGCGGAAAGATAAGAGTGGTTCATGAAAACTGTTCACCCACAATATATGTACACACTATATCAAGAGTGGATTATGTGCTGGTAGGGGTACTACTCTTAATATTGTGGATACAGTATATTGTATAAGATGTTTCACTGGATGCTTGCTATAGCAGGACTGAATGCATATGAATGTGCTGCAGTATAGGATTTAGGACAAAATCGATTCAGGGTGCTTTGACTGGGACCATTGCAACTCCGTACGGAATATTAATTGATTCATTAATTAGTCGTAAATTAAGTTAACGAGATACGAACAGTAATTAAATGCATTCGGCAAATTAACACCGCACGTGGAAACTGAAACACAGAATTGAATATTTCAACTAACATAAATACACCAATTCCTGAAAACCTATAATTATTTAAATTATTAGAGCTTACATATACTTCCCAACATTCTTAATTAAAACCATGCTTACGTTGGAACAATTTGCTCCAACTTAATGTCCTACAATTTCCATATTTTATATAATAAGATTACAAAAATTGTGATTATAAATCTTGTTCAAGACACAGAAAAATGTTTATCACTTCCGATACCAGATGGCGCACTGCAAAACGCTGTTGATTAAGGATATACATTTCCTTCCCCCATTCTCCAACACATTATAGTTAAAAGTACTTTTTGTGGATACAATATAGAAATTGGTAAACTTCCAACTAGTAGATCAAATCTATATATCACATTTTATGCATTTTTTGTCTTCAATTTCTGGAGAAATTTAAAATAATTATGTATAAGTATTCTGTTGCAAGTTAATCTTTCATTACAATATTTTATAAATTGCTACTTTAATTGCTACTTTAATTGTTTTCAACTCAGTTTTCTTGCAACATTGACCTCGATTTTGACTATTATATTGATATACTAGATCTGACTTCCCAGACCTGTGTATGATTATTTAGTTACCTTGAAAAATATATTAGGGTACCTACTTATTACCATATATTGCTAAAAATGTAAAAAGTCTAACATCACTTGAGACGTGTAATGATATGTACTTCAAACTTGCTTCAATATTCGGTTGCAAATCAGCACGATTATTACAAAAGGTTTCATAAGTTTAGCAATTTTGCTTTCTGCAAGTGACTTAAAAAGTGATGTAACCTTTGCTCATATTATAAACTCTTGTGCAGTATAGACATATAATAATAAACAATTCAAATGTAATTGTAGCAGGGTAAATAATATATTTTCAATTCAATTACCGAGGCACGTACATTGCGTATCATAAACCTTTATTGTGTAAGAAGCAGTGACCTGAAATTGTTGCAAAAATGGGTTACAGCTCTTTGACTCCTATACTGTATATAATTCTAAACATGTGTGCCCATTAACTTAGCACGTCCTGACAATAATATAGCAAACAACACAATTCCTATTTATTAAACAAGCCGGAAATGCGCTAGGAGAAATATATCAAATCAACAGGAAGTTCAATATAGCTGGTATAAACTAATGTAACTAAATACTACAGTACGTCAAAAACAAAAACTCTGAAATGGTTTCAGATTTTATTGGCTGTCAATATGAAAATCGCTTCATTTGTTCTCAATGACATCCTAAAAGCATCTATATTGGCTTATTTTTTCCTTCAGTCTGTAGTTCAAAAATACGCCACCAGATGGGCGCCGAGTCGAAACTCACTTCTAAACTCACTTATAACAGATTTTCTTTGTAAAATAACGGAATAAAATTGATTCTATACCTGAATAGATGACATATCCATTACTGTCATTCAAACATCTGGATATTTAACTGTTCTTTGTGCACAAATTGGCAAACATGTGGTCCAAATTGTCCCAATTTGAATGTCACCCAATAGTTGTTTCCCTCAAATTAAGAAAATTATTATATGCATGATCATGCATCATGATAAAGGGATACTATAATTTCATCATTATGGGCCCAATTTATTTTTGGCTGAGATTTTGACCGGGACACCAAATGCCAACTTGTCAATTTATCATCATTATCCCAACTGGACTAAATTGCATCGAATTACCAGGCTAATGACCTTTTAAGTTCATAATAAACGCACTTGGATTTCAACCCTGACCGACTTTTAAAATTATATATGTTCCTTTATAGAGAAGTTAATTTGCTGTTATGGGATTCATTACAACACACAGCCTACATTTTTGTTACCATGACCTTTAAAACTACTTTAAATTGAACATTGTTGCATCCATTTTAATTGTGTAATTATTTTACCAAGTAAATAATTTACATACATTCAGCACTTTGAACAATTCATTCATTATATCCATAAAACTGAGACTTTCTATAAACTTTCCCCCTAAAATTTCTTTATACATCTCCTTTAAACATGATTAGATTATATAATTTAAATAAATTTGTTAAGTTTATCAATACTAAAATATTTCAGATAATAAACCTGATACATACACATATATATAAAAATTACTGAAGCCATAAGTTAATATTACAAATTGTCTGAATAATTATATAATGTAAGTTCATATGGAGTTTTTTATTTTTATTTTCAGGAACTTTTGTCAAACTTGTGCAGACGATTGTGAAATCATTATTTTTGTAGCATTTTCCAGCCTATATTTTCATCCCTTCATTATACATTAATATTTGTATTGAACATTTTTACTCAAATTTACTTTGAATTTACTCAGTGTTGCGCAACAATGAAGTATTATGTCAATTTCATGCATTTTTTCGCAACCTGCATTTTCCATGTTTTCATTATTTCCTCACAAAAACTAACAAATGTAAGCAACTTGGTTGGTTAATTGTCGTTCTAGGATCAAATGAAATGTTATTAAAGACTAATTTCATTTCCAAATTATTTTTATTTTGCCAATTTTTGGGATTTCGTCACGGCCATAACTTAAAATTTTGTTTATCACTGTTTTAAAACGGCGCAAATTTTAAAAATAATATTGCTGTCGATACACAACCAGTCGGCAATATGAAAGGACTAATGCGAAACTGCGAAAGCACTATTTAAAAAAAAGGAATGAAAAATTTGCGATGAAAACAAACATGCGCGCACTTCATTCCGTCATCAGCTGGCAATCGAGTTGAAAAATTTAAAGGGAGAAAACTGACGAGGACGACGCAAAATTTTCGATCGCTTCTTACCTGCTTTGCCACTATCGATGCCATTTTTCTGGTCGATGTTAAACGCCATCAAAGAACAAAATGCCAGCGAACCGATGCCCTCAAGTGCTCTCGGTTTGACAACGTTCGTTCCAGTGATGATTCTAGCTCAGAAAGCCATCTTCCGTCACCACGCCATGTTGTTAGCACGCAACTGAAAGCGGATAAATTCCTCGCGTAGCCGCGCCACCTAGCCGTGCAATCTCGAAGCACAACAACAGCTAGGTGGCGCTCGTAGTCGAGAACGAACTTAACCCGCCAAATTCAAATCGAGAAAGTTTGTTTCCGTCATTAAAAATTCAACTAAATCCAACACAATTAATCGAAATGAAGAGAAAACGGGTTTCATGTTTTCCTCTAACAAAAATTTCGTTCCAATTGTAAAAATTACAACTCAAACTGTATCAAATAAACGGCACTGTTGCATCAATGAGCTCATTGGTTGCATGCTCCCAATTATAATTAAGCTATATGTCATCTAAACACAAGTCTAATTGATAGAATCGCATAACAAGTTTAAAACAACTGGTCACAGTCAGTTTGATACATGCAAATTTGGCCTCTGAAAGTGTTGCTTTATGATTCATAAAGGTCACGTGCCAGCAGCATGTGTCAAGTGTGTCAAGAGTATATAGTGTGTGCCAAAATGAACCTATGACGACACTATGCGTCATCCCAATTTTAACGGAAGTTCAAAGTGGACTTTCAAAAGTGAAACAAAACTTGGAATTTAATCTTGTACGTGATGGTCTATGGACCTTGATAAAATAAGATACCTACTTTTCAGAAATTAAAAATAGATGTCCACAATATTAGCAGAATGTACAATAAAGTTAATAATTTTACTTACAACTGGCATCTTCAAAAATTATTCCTCATAATGGTATGCTGATTGACTGGAGTGTACAACCGGTGGTACACATGACTTGAACATTTCACAATGTTAATCGCGTAACAAACCCCCAATTATACACAGTTCGAAGATTTAATTTGTCATACTTTGTAAAACATAACTTGCAGTCTGATCATAATTATTACACCATAATAATATAGTCAACCAGTTAAATGGAAGAGCACTTGATTGTTTCACGTCGACGTCGGAGAGTTTACGCATCGCGCCACACAGCTTCGCTGTCATACGTCATCATTCCCAGACTCCGATAACCAGAGCATAGATTTTTCCCAGTGGGTGGTTTACGTATTTTTTACAAAAATATGAAAGCGAAGTCATTGTTTCTTTTGTTAAAGTTCGTCGTGTTTAGGTCCATTGAACTCTTCATGCGAAATGAAACCGTCACTGTTGGCATCCTCATGATGAAATATTTCACTTATCATTTTTTCTTCGTCGAACTGCTTAAGGTCCTCTTCACTCATGTCTTTCGGGATCTGTTTCCGTAAATAATCCGCAACCTGAAATTATTCACACAAAACAATAAATTAACACATTAGGCTTTCCACACGCATTCAAATGAGATTTTCTGCAGCCATTGTTTGCATATGGTTTAAATACGATTACCGCTATGCAGTTGTACCTAATTAAAATTTAATTTCAACTAATTTTATAATTTAATACAGTAAAAACATTTCTCCAGTCTCTCATTATTAAATTGGAAAAAAAGAAGCATCAATAATTTATAATGAATAAGGTAAATAAACAAATCAAAATGTGGAACAAAAAATAATTAAATAGTTTGAGAGAATATACTGTGCAGTAAAACCTCTCTATGGTTGAAAATTCTTCAGCTCCTTGCGATACCACCATTTAGACAGGTTTCACTGTATCAATACAATGAAATTTTAAATTTCTAGCTTTATGCAACAGTGCCCTTAGAGTCAATCCATGTAATGGTTCCACTGAAAAATTACTGATTATTCTCCTCTTATGTCAGCTCTAGCCACAAGTTACCTCATTTTTTCCACTATAAATGTACGAGATAAGAAATATTGTTCACTTCATCTTTTGACAGTTGCATATCTTGGTCAGCATCAATGTCCTTAAAAACATTCACACTTGGGGGTCCTTCTTGCACATCCACAACCTCCAGATCGAAGAGAAGTGTTGCATGAGGAGGGATTTTGTCACCTGTAATTCACACAAGAGTTTCTAATGTAGCAACCATATTAAGAATAATCAAAGAACCATGTGAAAAATAAGAACCTGCTCCTGATTCTCCATATGCCAAGTGCGAAGGAATTGTCAGTTTCCTCTTCTCTCCAGTGCAAGCACCCAAAAGTCCCTGGTCCCATCCGGCAATAACTTGCTTGCGTCCCAGGTGAAACACAAAAGGCTGATTTCTCGAACGGCTAAGAACAGAAATAAAGAAGAAAACACTGATAAAGTACAATCACCCTGGGCACACAAAAAATATCTCCACATCTTCCAAAAAAGTATATTTTCCACAGAGCAGTGAACAATACGCAATGTGAGTCCGCGAATATCCAACTGCGCACATACTAAAGAGAAGAGTAAAAAACAAATAAAAGGGATGCAAGGGATTTGCAGCGGAAATGTGAAGTACTAATAAAAGGGTTCATTGAGCATTCAAAGCACCGTCAGAAGCATCTAAAGAGACCAGCAGCATTTACATAGACCAGTGTTTGCAGATGCATGCGGCACGTGACGCAGCGACACAGGAGTACATTTTCCAGCTTTAGCGTAATAAGAAATCGTCTGGGAAAAAGATTTATACAAAGTAATTTCGTATTTTGTCAGATGTAAACCTCAATATAACAACGCTAGGATCTTCATATAACGGGGGAAGAAATTGTACGGAAGAGCATCGGCATCTTCGCTGCGCGAAAGATGCAAAAATTCAAATCGCGGGATGCATTTGTGTCTGGGAGGTTTTGTCCTTATGCATAAAGCATGTGTAATGTCATGGGAAAGGTAAATGTATACAGATATGTAAAGATGTATATTAGTTGCAGGAATCTGGTGTAGTATATAAGCATATTTTCACTGCAGCGAGCAAACGAGCAAAGTTGCGTCTTGGGTAAATAAAGTTTGCAAAGGACCAAGTTTCCTTTGCAAAATGTATGCCGATGCAATAGCATTGGTATAAACGTGATGTGAGTTTCAAGTGTCCTACGTGGCTTTCCATACTAAAAGCACTCCAGGCGCACAACATGTTTCATGCACTGAGCCAATTCCGGCTGAAAGCCTTCCTTGTACTGCTTTGATGAAGAAGGCAAAAAGGCAGCATAATAAAAACAAAAACAAAAAACAAAACCCCATAACAACATACCATTTACTTTCACATGCTATGACCTACTATGTAATTTAACCAAAGAAATCTGCCCTAACATTTTACACTGTTATTACAGGGATAGAGTATATGTAAGCAATATGTACTGTCCAGGATTTTCACTATACAGTTAGTTCCATTAAAGGTGAACTGACACGGATTTTTTTATACCAATCCTGAAAAAAAAAAAAAATGAAGCAAGTGTTGCAACAAATATTTTTTTGAAATTAGTAAAAAGTTGTTAGAACTTTAAATTTTGCCATATAGGAGGTCGGCTAGCATATATCGAACCTTACTTTTGTATTTAATAAATACAGGATAATCCTGTTGAAGAGTTTGGTGCAAAACTTGCTTTCTTTATGGTTTTTCTTCTTGTAGGTTAAGTTTCCAGGTACTTTACAAAACCTTGTCCATTCACTTTGTACCATTGCATTAAATAAATTTAATATTACCTTTAATGTATACCGTTTTCCATATCATATTGATCAAAATAAAATTCCAAGTGCACCTTTTTACTACATTACGACGGATTAATCAATTATTATTAATAAGTACAATTATAAAATTTAGGAATTTTAATTTCATTTATCCAAATGTATAACAAGACTACAAAGAATTAATAATTAGTATTAATTTGCTTTATTTTGTATAAACAACTGTTATTACTCTCTAATAACATATTAATAGAGTATGAAAATGGTTTACACGATGTTGTTTTTTTTGGTTTCCTAAGGCCAACTTAGAAATTCAAAGAAATTGGTGTTGCGATGCTGGGAAGCTTCATAATTGAGCAAAAGGGGTCGTAGAAAGTTTAAAAGGGTGCATTAAGAAAGTGACTTTGGGAGTTTAGCGAGCATTTTCAGGTTAAAACAAGGGTCAAAGTGACAATAATTGGCACTTTGAGACCTTGTCGCTTGCCGTTGCACGAAATGAAAGTTGACCAGAAGCGGATGAAGATGGTCGTTCAAGTAAAAATTGCATGAGGGCGACCTGAGCCAACGCCTCATCAGAAATTGTAATGAAACTGTAAAAGATTAATCGAGCAAGCATCCGGGCAGAATTGATGGCAGCTCCTAAATTAGACCTAATTGGCAAAAAGAAGCTTCCGCAAATCTCTAAATCTCGCCGCTAACAAAAACATCACTCGAAACAAGATCAACTACCAGCCTATTTCTTATTCATCCTTGAAGACCTCATCATAAATATGCTGCAACACATTCATTTCAATCAAAATAGTACATGCAATACGCAACATAATTACATCTCAAACTTACTATTATTGCGTACAAAAGTTTTATAAAAGTTTCCCTTTTTGATAGTTGTAATGCTGCGATATTATTTCCTAAGCAGTTTTAATACTGACAAATGTATGGAATATTGCAGCGGATATTAATTAGTGCTAATGAGTTTGAAAATAATCAATCAACTAATTATTTTATTTCTAGCACTCCCTTAAATGGAACAAAGTTTATAAAACTTTGAAGTTCAGTTACAAATTTGGGATATATGCTATTTTTGGAATACTGAGCATATATACAGTAAAGAGATGCTGATTTTGAGCAAAAATGAAATTCAAATTGCTTCTGAGCAAAATCAGACAATGTAAACTCGGTATTTGCCTAACTCGATCTGTCAGCAATCTGATCCTCTAGATTTACACTAAAAATGAGAAATAAAAAAGAAGCAGACATTTTTTTCTGAAGGTTATATCGATCCACGGTTAAAGAAAAACTCTTTATGTCCCCTCCATGTCCCGTGTTATAGTACATAAAACAGAAATGGGAGAAGAAAAAGAAAAGAGGTGACCCGATACCTAATAACTGGCCAAAAAGTATAATCCCCAGTCCACTGTCATTCTTCATTGGATGACAAGCGAGAGAAGCTTTCACTGAATGTCAAAGAAATCAACAAATACCTACAAATATTATTAAAAAGTACATTTAAACCATACATGAACATTCTGAAAAATTTACAGTTAATAGTACCCTACATTTAGTTTATTTATATTTATCGATTTTAAGTATTAATACATAGCGGTCACTTCAGCTGTGTCCAATGCCTGAAGCAAGGCAGTAACATCACAAAGGGAATACAAATGCAACATACTAAATGGCCATTGTATATGTGGACAATGTTATCAGGTAACTTATGTTTCAAACAGTGACAATAATATTGGATAATTTTCCCATTCAAACATAGGCCTACACAGTAATTTTCTTTAGACTTAAATTGAATTTCTTAGCTGAAACAAATTTGAAAAAAAGAATCAACTGCATTCTGACAGTTCTAGGAAAAAAACAATGTGATTTTGCCAACAATTTAACTCATTTTCATCAGATGTTCAACCCTTTTTCGAGGCTGTACTACTTTAATTCATGTTTATACCTCACAAAAGTTTTTATTACTAATTGCTTGATGCACACAAGGACTTCAAAATTGTTGACTGTAATGGAAACTAATCAACCCTAATAGTACTACTTGTATGGAAACACTGCAACTTACACATTATAATCCAAGTAAGTAAACTACTGTTTTAGTACTTTCCCAATTTAATTTAAAGTTCATGCTCCAATCTAAAATCTCATCTTTAACACACAAAAAGCCCTTCCAACTTAACAGTGCTCGCATACGCCTATCAATTTCCAGGCTAAACAAATTTGTCATTCCTGAGCATGTCCATTATACATTTTCCATGACATTGCAAAATCCTCGACAAGAGACTTTTTAAGGATTTATCCACCAGTATAGCAATCTCCTGCATTGCGACAAACTACAATACGCAGGTAACAGGGCATACTGTACACAAAACCAGCGTGTCATTTTCAAGATGGCTTTTGACATTATTCCACTACCATGCCCTTACATAAAATCTCAGATAACAGATGCAAAGATCTAGAAGATGCACACAGGAAAAAAAAAACAACATAAAGAGTGGTGGAAAAAGGGGCAGATACACCGGTACAATGACAGCATCGATTTGGTAGGACCCTTGGGTCTCTCAACCTCCCAGAAGGCAATGCTGCATCGTGATTTGATTACAGTACTGCAATATGGTAGTAAGATGGAGTATATCCATAGTTATTCTGAATCTCAACGCTTCAATCAAGAGAAATTGGTTATAGATCACCACGTGCCTGAATGCGCTGCGTAGCTCAAATCTCCTTTTTGGGTCCTAGCTTCGCCAACAACCTCCATTTATCGTCTCACAATTTCCATTTCGTTGATCAAATTGACTAGTAGGACCATGCAATCCAACTTGCACGGCACCACGTGCTAACTTAACAATTCAACTGCGCGCTCCGCACTATACGCAGCGTGCCGAAGCAATTCGCATTTTCATTCTAATTGCTTGGTTTAAATGTATTTCACTCGTTGCAGTGTACCACTTTAGAAGAAGCATTGCTTGAATTGAATGCATATGCCAGAGTATAGTTAAATATTTGAGTATTCATATTGCAATGCTAACCCCCTTTGGTACGCAAGGTGTGCCGCGCTAACCCGCCTCACGGTATAATCTAATTTCTCCAAACTGAAAGCTTGATTAAAAATCCTTCCAAATAACACAGAAACTTATAACAATATCAATATTAGTTTCCTGCAAGAATTAAATATTCTAGCATGGTTTATGTGAGCATTTTTCCAAAATGGTTTCATGATTCCAAATATGGTGTTATACACTTTGTATATGTAGCTTAGTTAACCCAGTTTATAATAATCATATGGATTAGATGTTGGCATAAACTGATGAAAGAAAACAGTCATATTTTTGTTATAAGTACATTTAAATTTGCAATCAAAGTTTAACAATAATCTGATTTTTAAAATAACGATTTTAGCGTTATTGTTTAAAAATTAAAGTGGTTTTAGGCTAGCTGCATAACTTTTTTAAATAATCATTTGCTCTCGTAATGTCTTCAAATAAAAATTGCAAGCACACATAAAAACTATACGATATTAGCTTATATAATATATTCCTTTTGCGACAAGTCCACTTGCATAATTTCTGCGCAACGTCTTGCATAACATTCTGCACATGCATGTAAAACATAAAATCTTTTCGTTGTTCCTACTAATTATAAATGTTGAATTCAAGAGCTTTACCTTCATTTCAATGCAAAACCCTTTCTGTCGTCCAACTGCTCTTTGCAATGTAAATTTCGGTATACATATACGTAGTACTATACATTTCTCGCTCTCTCGAAATACTCTCGTAAAACGTAAAACTGGTGAAAAAGACATTTTGCTTTCTCTTTCCCCTTCACATACATATGATGGCATATATACACGACTTTCCTGTAAAATTCAAACAAATTGTTGGATTTTTTTGCTCATCACTCGAGGCAGCAATCTGCGTAGAAAAATCTTGAAGCAATCAGTGAAATTGGTCTTCGCGTTACGTATACATCCAAAGATGAAAACTGAAATAAAAAGTACAACAAAACCTATATATACATATAAAAACGAAAAACGGTCATGTGGTAACTCTCAGAAAGATTACAGTCTACTGCTATAGCCATTGCTAATTTGAGAAGTCGAATATTTCAGGCTGAAAATTAACGGAAGTAATGAGTCTTGCGATAGACTTGCAAGCAAAATTCGCTCAAAATTAACAGATAATTGAGTTAAAGCTGCTTCATTTCGACAATGTGAATAATTCGCTCCCCGAAAGGGACTTTCAGACTACAAACACCCACTTAGTACATCTTCTACAAAAATGAGAAGGATTTGAAAACCAAGCCGAACAGAGTTTTAATATAAAAAAGAAATGGGTCTTTTCTTAATTATATAAAGTATATATATCCACTTCAAAGTGAAAACAGTCTGCATGAAAGCAGTTTGCATTGTATGAAAGAACAGAGCATTATATACCAGAAGTAAAAGCAGTCTTCAATTATTTTAACATGGCCAAGTGCATTCCTCAGAGAATCATTTCTCTTTCTATACAGAAAATTTCAAAGAAACCTAACAAAAATGCCTCCAGTTGCATTTCCTTGCGAACAACATTAAACGGCAGCTATTATCAGAAGTAACTGAAACTTGATGGTATATTTCACATAATGCATTTGAAAATATTCCTAATAAGATGATATAACCAGTCAAACAACATGCATTAACATATTGACAAAATTCCAATAAAACTTTCCATTGCATAGTAACTGAAAAAGTTCAAATTATGAAGTGAAGAAAATTGAGTTAAATTGTGCTGATCAACAGAAATACTGGAACATACTGAAAACAATAACAAGCCGTGAAAAAACTAAGTTTTTTGGGTACTAAGTTTATTTGCAAAATGAAATTGACATGAGCGTCAAGCATGAATTGGAGTTTTGAAAGTCCGTTGCCACAAGCGCCGTCACTGCCGCAGCCGTGCAGTGAAAACAACCCAAAAAGCGACCCCTGCACTGACACTCCTTTCAATGCTATAAATTCTATAAAAGGTACATTTTCATTTGTGGAACAGTACATTGAAATTTAGTTGCTCAGTTAGAGCAGCACAATATCAATCCTAAGGGGACAGAAAGGACTTTTAGTACAGACGAAAAAACCAATAGGCCCAATTCCAGACAAGTTTAATCCCGAGATTGATCGAAGCTACGACAGTCACCGTATACAAGTGCGCGATAGAAAAACTGTTTACTCAGACGAAAATAACCTATATTTTACTTGTTCTCAATAGGATTATGCAGCGTGCACAATACTTTCAAAATGACATTTCACATGCCAGATTGCCCCTGCCTGCAAATGTCAAGCTGAATAATCACTTTTCCCAGAGTGCAGTTTATATTCTTCGCAGTAAATCTGTTTTCCCCGGAGCATTATTCATGCTCATGTTAGCTATAGAATATGCATAAATAATGTTAACTCTATTTCCCTGAACTATACTCTGATCCTTTCATTTTGCAAATGCTTATAAACTGTAATTTTACTAAATTTCCAAATGAACTGAAATCTAATTCGTTAATTTTTAAAACTTCGCCAAATCAATGCATAGAGTGCTTTGAACTCGATTTTAATTTCAGAATTTACTTATCATAATGCACAACAAAACAGCAATTAAATAAAATATTTATTGACCAGCAAACTCAATGGAAACTTATTTCAGAACTATGCAGAAAATTAAACTTCAGCATAATCTTTTACAAAAAATAAGTGAGATTATACAGGGTGAACAAAAAGTCTATCATTTTGTTAAATATCTGCAAAATGGTGATGTGGGTGAGTGAAAGATGAGTA